>PVLC010003089.1:35990-102947 GCA_004027655.1 Graphiurus murinus
TTATCGAGGGTCTCTCCTTTTCATCTGGAGACCCTCCTATGCCACATCCCCTCCCTAGCATCCACATATTAGGGAGAACATATGCTTCTTAACTCTTTGTGACTGACTAATCTCACTTAACATAATGTTTTCCAGTTGCATCCATTTCCCTGCAAAGAACATGATTTTATTCTTCTTTATGGCTGAGTAAAATTCCATCCTCTAAGAGTGATATTCTATTTTCCACGTGATCTATGGGCTTAGACTACTTGATTTTGCATCTTGGCAACACCCTCACTGCATAAAGGACCTTAGTTGCATTACATAACTGCTTCTTCTTGGTTTCATGATTTATAAAAGAAGGAAATTGGCAGAGTGAAGTTAAAAAAAAAGTCTTAGAAAAGTGTGAGATGTTCAATCAACATGACATGCATATGTAAAATTATCAAAGCCAATCTTGATTTTCTGTCTGGGAAAGGGAAGAGTGGGGTGGGAGCAGAGGGGAAGTTCATCAAGTGCTGTGTGAACATATGCCTCTATCAATCTGAACTTCATCATGATGTGTGATCACAATGTATTAATAAAAATAATAAAAAATAAAAATTTAAAGTTCATGGAAATAATACAGTAGTCAGTTATAACTATTTTTGGACATAGATAATCAAAACATTTTAAATTATTGGTAAATATGGAAAGAGAATGAAATACAAAAAAAAATTGCGTGTGAACACCTAGAAAACTACAAGAAAGATATCATATTTTCATCCAAATATATTCCAAATAGATAAAATGGTATTGTGTAAAAGATCATAAAAAAATCCTAGATGGATATATTTGAGTTGTTGTTTTTACTAACGTTGATATTTAGAAGATCTTTCTCATTGTGCCTTACAAACTAATAGTGAAGATGACGACATGTGCCATATAAAAAAATTTGAGTGTGGTAAAATAAAAAACTTATTTCAAATTATCAAAGAATACAGGCAAAGTTTTGCAATGAGCAAAGTTAGTGAAATAAACAATGCTTCCTCAAATAAATAGGCATTTCATTTATTTGTTCATTTGTTTGTTTATTATTGGTACTAAGAATTGAATCCAGGGTATTTCTATAACTGAGCTACATCCACAGCACTTTTTGTTTTTTTCTATTTTGAAACAATTTCTCACTAAGTTGCTGAGGGTCTTGTTAAGTTGCTCAGATTGGCCTCAACTCTGTGATGCTCCTGTGTTAGCTTCCCAAGTACCAGGATTAGAGCTGTGAGCTACAATGTCCTGCTACTTTTTTTTTTTTTTTTTTTTTTTTTTTTTGTGTGGTACTGGGGATTGAACTCAGGGGCATTCTCCCTCCAAGTTACACCCCCAGTCCTATTTTTTATTCTTATTTTGAAACAGTGTCTCACTAAGTTGTGGAGTGCCTCACTAAGTAGCTGAGGTTGGCCGCGAACCCAGATCCTCCAGTCTCAGCCTCCTAAATACTGGGATTACAAGCATGTTTCCAGCTCTGTTACTTCATTTTAAATGAAGTATATTGATTATGACTTCATGGTATGAGCTCCGTGCTAATTTACTCTATCATATACTTCAATTTTTAGCATTTTTTGTATTCAATACAAATTAAAATGATAACAGTATACCATTTTTGCTTATCTTGTAGGCAAAGAAAAAACACTAGATAATTCAATATGTAGACAAGAGTACAAAGAAACAAGAAAACATACTCATTGAACAAATGAGTATAAATTTATATTGAGATAAATCTAGAAACCATCAAAAAATTTAAAAAGATGCTTGATTCAGTAATTCAGCTCTCTCTTCATATTTATTCAAATAATGTGTGATGATTTATGAGTAAATTGTTCTTTTAAAACAATTTATATTTTAAAGATGAAAATTCCTTAAATTTCTACCAATATATTATACTTAAATAATGTCATACTTGCTTCTCATGAAATAATACATTAAAAAGAATATGATATCTATCTTATTTAATGTGGAATCCCAAAAGCCATTCCAACTAAATCAAGAAAATGGTAAATATCCATCCATCTCCATTAATATTGGCATTTGAATAACAATATTAGAAAATGAAATTTTAACAGCAAAAGCAGAGACATTAAAATGTAGATGAGAGAAATAAAATGATTTCTACTTGCAAATTATAGCAATGATGAAACAAATAATTTAATTGGATAGTCAAATGTAAAATTAACCTATAAAAATCAATAGCAACTATATGTAAAATCAGCTAAAGGACGTAATAAAGCACTGTGTCCCATCTTAAACAGCTGCATATATATATATTGAATTAATTGAATGAGAAATTTGTTAAACCCACATGATAAAGATTAAACATATTTATTGAGAAACTCAAAATGACACCTGAACAAGTAGAAAGTCATTATTCTACAAGATGGTGACTAAACATGATAAAGAGGTTATTTCTCAGTAAATTTTACAAATTTTTTTAAAGGGAAGCTTTTTTTATTTGTTTCTGGAGGAATACTATCTACCATTCATTTTGAAGGAAAATAATTTATTAGTAGCTTAAAAATAACTTATTAGTAGCTTAAAAATCTCTGAATTTAGAATAAATCTACCAAAATAGTAAACATGTTATGGAATCTTTAACATAAAAGCAGTGTGATGATGGTGCATAGAAAGAGAAAGAAAAGGACTGGGAAAATAAATACAAAATCTAAAACTATAGCAACGCTTTAGACATTTCTTACATGATAGATATTTCAAAACACTGAAGTAAAATGGACTTTAATAAATAGTAAAATTTATTTATTTATTATTTATTGATTGATTGGTACTAGGGATTGAACCCAGAGGCTTTCTATCTCTGCGATATACCTCCAGCCCTATTTTTTATTCTTTATTTTGGAAACAGGGTCTCACTAAGTTGTGGAGGATCTCACTAAGTAAGTGAGCTGGCTGCAGGCCTGCAATTCTCCTATCTCAGCCTACAAAGTAATTTTTTTTTCAGAACTGGGGATTGAACCCAGGAGCATTCTACGTCTGAGATACATCCCCAGCCCTATTTTTTTATTCTTTATTTTGAAACAGGGTCTCACTAAGTTGCAGAGGGCTTCACTAAGTAGCTAAGTCTGGCTGCAAACCTATGATCCTCCTAAAAACTAAAAATTCAAAGGTGAGAAAAGTAGTCACAGATAAATTTAGGTAGATTGAAATGCATTATATTAAAAATTAAGCAAAATGAACTCCAGAGAAAAGTTGGAAATAAAAATTTGTGCTATACATAAAACACTAATGTCTAATATATAATAAATAATTAGCTATATAGAGAAAAAATTCAAAGACCCACCAAAATAATGTGCAGGCCAAATGCAGACCATTCTTTTAAAAAAGAAGATACTCAATGAAACTTATTCAATTTAAAACTTGTTCAACTTTTTTTATAACAAGAAATGCAAATGTAACTTATAGTAAAATATATTTTGTCATCTATCAAAACCTTGAGCACACACTCTTTTGGTAAGGCCTTGTGGAGACAAGGCCCTCCTGTAACGTTGAGTATACAAAGAAGTAAAATATACTCCAAAGTGGTTTGGCAAAATCTAACAATGCTCACCTGCAAAGCACACTTTAATGCAGCATGTCCACATCTTGAAATTTACCACTAATACACTCCCATAAAATGCAGGAAACAATATGGTTAAACAAAACCAGTGGTGCTGAAGAAATTCATTGAAAAAATTATGAAGTATTCATATAGTAGATACTATGCAGATATTAATGAGAAAATGGTAGATTGTCATAATAGAAGGCTTTAGGTAGAGAAGAGTATGAGGACTTTGAATACCTTAAGCCCTTTTCAGAACACCCCAGCCTCAAATTTCTTGGGGCCATGGCCATGTGTTCTCCAATCACTATCAGTAGTGGCAAGATATGTGGGCTGGTCAACCTCACAAAGGCACAAATGGTAGCTTGCTACCTTATACTTGCACCATGGACCCCTTAATTTTCTTTCCCAAGTTTCCCTGTTAAAGTGTAAGGCATTTGCTTGGTGAAAGTCTAAAATGTGAAAAAGGAAGTTCTCCATAGCATAGAATGAACTTATTAGACATGAAAGAAAAGAAATGGCTCTTTGCCTAGGCAGACTATCCTGAGATACAGTGTTTAGATAGATAGATGATAGATAGTAGATAGATGATAGATAGATAGATTCTAGATGATAAATACATACATTTGTACATACATACAAATTATGCATGGATGAGTCCCTATTCCACTGATAACAAATAATTAGTTTGGTTGTCATTCTTTTCCTACAGTAATTTACGTTGACCTCATTGATTCCCTCTAGCATAACTCTCCCTAATACAACAGAAGCACAAAGATTGTTTGTAAAGCTCGCAGGAACTATGGAACCCAGCCTAAGCAACATGTAGATATGGAGGCATAAAAGCTCACTGAAACTTCTTTGTGAAAACAAATATAAACTTGGTAAAACTGTAAAAAATAAAGAAAGCAAAGAAAACAACATTTAAGTATTTTAAGTGAGCTGGGCGTGGGGGCAGATGCTTGTAATCCCAGTACTTGGGAGGCTGAGACAGGAGTATCCGGTTCACAGCCAGCCTCAGCTGCTTAGTGAGGCTCTCTGCAACTTAGTGAAACCCTGTTTCAAAATAAAGAGTAAAAAATAGGACTGGGGGTGTAGCTTGGAGGTAGAATGACCCTGGTATTGCAAAAAAAAAAAATTAAGTGAACACAAAATATCATATGACATTAAAAATAAGGAATTAAAAACATAATAAAAATAAAATGAAAATTCTAGAGCTGAAGAGTACTGTAGGAAAAAAAAAACTAAATACATTTCTTTATGGTCAGAAATAAGATATGATGTGAGTTTTCACCATTTCCAGTCAACATTATATTGAGGTTGGACCCAGTGCAATAGTGGGAACAAAAAACAGGTGTCCTTGGAACCAGATGTGGTGGTGCACAAGTGTAATCCCAGTACTTGGGAGGCTGAGACAGAAGAATCACAGGTTCCAGGACAGCATCAGCAGCTTAGCAAGACTCTTAGCAACCTGGGAAAACTCTGTTTCAAAACATAAAATAAAAAATATAAAGGACTGAGGTACATGGAGCTTGGAGGTAGAACAGCCTGGGTTGAATCCCTCTACCCACACACAAAAATAGAATTAGGAGTCATCTAGAGTAGAAAATTGAATTAAAATTGTTGGATTCAGAGGCACCATAATTTCTCATGCAGATTCCAAGGAATATATTTTAGAAAAAGTAAAAATAGTATTACTATTTAAACTAATAATTTGGTTTACCAATCACAGAAGATCAATATCAAATATTAACTATATTTCTATAAACTAGCAATGGAAAATCCAGAAGTAAAATTAGGAAAATAATTTTATTAAAAATAAAAGTATTATAGTCATAAATAACTAACCAATGATGAAATTGAAGTCAATATTGCTAAAAAGCAATTCTTCTCAAATGTGCCAATATTTTCCAATTTAAAACTTAAAAACTGGAACGGGTTTTTTCAAAAAATAATAAACAAATTTTAAATTTTAAAGTGAATTGCAGCATACTTAGATTCATCAAGATAATTTAGAAATTAGGAAAAAAAATTGGATGACATATAATGCCTGATATCAAATCTATAATGCCTGATATCAAAAGTAAAGTTACATTAAATATGAAAGTTTAGTGTTTGTGTAAAAAAGGATCTATAGGTAAGTGAAAAATAGAATTAAGAAAATCAGAAATAGCTCCTCATACTCATGATAAATTGATTTTCACCAAAGATTCAAAGGTTATGAGATGAGAGATGATAATGTTTTTAAAAAATTGTGCTAGGATAGCTGGGAATCCGTAGCAAAAGAAAGAACAAATACCAAAGTTATATATTGATCTAATACCGTAATACATTAATAGTAACTAAAATATATATTACAGAGCCAAACAAATGAGCAAAAATTCTAAAATTTCTTAAGGAAAACGTAAGAGGAATTACTTTTCACCATGGATTTGGTAAAGGCTCCTTAGCTATGACAACAAAGCATGATGTAGGAAAAAGCAAAGAAAACCTACAAAGGGATTCATGAGCCAATTGAAAGAGTTTCTAATATCAAAGCTAGGACAACTTTGATATCATGATAAATAAATATTAGATTATAGTAAAATGCATAAAATGAATATCGATGAATCTTTATTAATGGAAATATGTGATAGATAAATAAATAAATAAGTAAATGGAAAAGAATTCAAATATTTTAATTAGGTATTCTGGTCTCAGAGAAGTGGTACACAACTTTCCACTCCTTGCATATAGGGTATGCATGGTGACTTCTTTCCAAAGAGTCCAGTATGGCAAAGCTTGGTGGGATGGGGGATCTAACATTACCTGCATAAACTACTTTGGCAAGATGATCAGGGTGAGTGTCACCAGTCACAATTTATGAAGATAAGTATGTATCCTTTATATAATCTGATGAAAATGGCATCTTATCACTAGAATCTTTTCTCCTAAGCCCATAACTCCGGTTTAATAATGAGAAAAAAATCAAACATTTCAGATATATTATAAAAGAAATGCATCCTACAACATACCAGACAAAGCACTGTTCACAAATGTCAAGGAAATTGAATATGGATATTTGAAAAAATAAACTTTAATTAATAATAGTATATTAGTATTAGTTCATTAACAAGTGCATTATACTAATGTAAGCCATTAATTCTAGTAAAAACAGTATTTGGATAAATAATATAAGGACTGTACCATTTGTTCAATGGTTCTGTTAGCTAAAATTGTTCTAAAAATGCATTTCCATGAATAAAATATTAGTATACTCAAATATAGTGTGTTGCTATTCATTGAGAGAGATATTTATAAAATATGATACAGTATTGTCACTTACATTAGTTTCTAATAAATATCTACAAATAAATCTACCAAAAGCTATATAATACCTTATTGTTGAAAATAGAGGTTATTTTTAAGAAAATATTTTATTTTATTATTTGGGTACTGAGTTAAACCCAGAGGTATTCTACCTCCAAGCTATACCCCCAGCCCTATTTTATTTTTATTTTAAAACAAGGTCTTGCTAGGTTAATGAAAGTCTTACTATTTGCTGAGGCTGTCCTCAAACTTGCAATTCTCCTCTCTCAGACTCCTAAGTACTGGGATTAGAAGCATGTACCACCATGCCTGGCTAGGAAACATTTTAATATATCACATCCATGGATTAGATTTCTTAACATATAAAAATAGCCTTCTTCAAATTCATATATAGATTTAGTGAAATTCAGTAAGAAAATAGTCATTGAGTTGTGATGTGTGTATCTGCACATGGGTATACCTGTGTATGAATATTAGAATGTGTGCTTAATTTCTGTAGAGGATTTTCAGATTTATATGGAGATGCAAAGGCCACTACATGAACAAAACAATATTTTCCTATGGTCTTAGGTTCAGTCCATATCAGTCTAGAAGCTACAGATCTCAGGGCATGGTGGCAGGAAGCAGAGAGGAAGAGCACATGAACTGTGTGCCTCACATTATAGAGGCCAGAAGCAAAACCAAGGGAGTGTGGGAGGAGGAATCATGTATAACACCCCAGGCTGACCCCCCAGGGACCCACTTCTCCAGACACACCCTACTAGCCTAGGCCACCACCCAGATAAATCAATTACACTGGATTTATCCACTGCTGGGATTACAACCCTCATAGCTAAACTATATCAACCATGAATATTAATAAATAAGCTCTTTATGGGACATTTGATATCTAATTATCACATTCTACCCCTGGAACCTAAATAGCTCAGGCCAAGCTCAGAATGTAAAATACATTAAGTCCTCTCCAAGAGTTCCCACAGTCTTAACAGTTCTAGCATTTCTGAAAAGTC
The DNA here is from genome assembly GCA_004027655.1 of Graphiurus murinus. Classification (NCBI taxonomy): domain Eukaryota; kingdom Metazoa; phylum Chordata; class Mammalia; order Rodentia; family Gliridae; genus Graphiurus; species Graphiurus murinus. The sequence continues at coordinate 43,875 of PVLC010003089.1, forward strand.
CCAAAGTCCAAAGTCTCCTTGGAGACTCAAAGTGAACTCTTGTCTGTCCTTGTAAAAGACAATGAAGATCAGATAAAACACAAGTTACATGAGTCCAACTTAAAATGGCAAAAAGTAAACATTTGTATTTCAAAAGAGAAGAATAGGGTCATAGAAAGAAAGGATGAGACCAAAACAATAATGAAATCTGGCAGGGCAAGCATTTGATCTTGCAGCTTACTTCTGGCATCTATGTTACATGATGGTGAGAAGTGATCTCCAAGGAGACTTGGCAGCCCTGCCCCTGAAGCCTAGCTGATTTCAATGGATAGTTTACTGCCTTTTCCAGCTTGGCTCTGTGGCTCACAGCTAGCAGCCTTTCCTCATGGTCATTCCATGTTTCTGGAGTTTCTAAATATTGGGTTTTTTTCCTTGCAACCATGGCTTTACCCTCATAGCTTCATAAAGTGCCCCATTTGGGCTTCCTTTAAGGGATTTTGACCATGCCACACATTGCTTGGTTTTCCAGTCCTTCCTTTGAAATATGAGGAGAAGCTTCCATGGCCCCTTTTTTTTTTTTTTTTTTGCGGTATTGGGGATTGAACTCAGGGGCATTCTACCTCCAAGCTATACCCCCAGCCCTATTTTTTATTCTGTATTTTGAAACGGAGTCTCACTAAGTTGCGGAGTGCCTCACTAAGTAGCTGAGGCTGGCCGCAAACCCGGATCCTCCAGTCTCAGCCTCCCGAATGCTGGGATTACAAACATGCGCCACCACGCCCGGCTCCATGGCCCCTTTTTTCTAACATAACCAGCATTACATGGTCTCTGATAAAGGCCAACAACAGGAAGAGTAGTCACACCTTCCTTAATCATTGCCACTGGAGCCTTTTTAATCACAACCTCTGGGCCCACTCCACTGGCCCCAAGTTCATCTGAGCCACCCCTAGCCTGAATTCCATCTTCTGCCTCCATCATGGCCATTTCCTTCCCTGCCACCATCACAGCCACCACTTCCTCCTTTCTTTCAGCCATCTTCTTTCCTCCTGTGAGATCATCTCTCTGAACTTCAGCTTTACACATTCCTTTCTTGTCAAACTGCAAATCTATAAAATCTCTCTGCTTTTTTTTCTGCTCCTAAAATTCAGTGAACAGTTTGCTGAATGTGGACATCAATATCCACAGTGAGTTTTGATATTTTACTGTTTTGATATTTCCTTCACCAGTTTATTCAGCCTATTGTCTTTATTTTTTTTATTTTTTATTATTATTATTTTTTTGCGGTACTGGGGATTGAACTCAGGGGCATTCTACCTCAGAGCTATACCCCCAGCCCTATTTTTTATTCCTTATTTTGAAACCGGGTCTCACTAAGTTGCGGAGTGCCTCACTAAGTAGCTGAGGCTGGCCGCGAACCCGGATCCTCCGGTCTCAGCCTCCCGAATGCTGGGATTACAAGCGTGCGCCACCACGCCCGGCTTCAGCCTATTGTCTTTAAATTTGGTTTCTCACAAAGTTTCAGGACATGGGAAAAATGCAGACAAGATTTTTTTGCCAAAATGTAACACATATAGTCTCTACTCCATTTCTCTATGGAGTTCCCTTTGTCACCGCAAATCTCCTGAGCACAGTCTCTATGGTCTGCCTTTCTAGCTTCATTCCAGCACTTCCAATTTTCTCTCAAAAAGCAGTCACAATCCACATGGTCAGACTCAGATATAGCAGCAACCCCACTCCAGGTACCATTTTCTGTTCAAGTAAGCATCCTCACAGCCATAATCTAAAGATCTGACCACATAGAGAAAGCAAGATTTACTTTCTTACAGTTTCAGGTTCAGTCCATGTGAAGCTGAGGATCAAGGCCTCAGGGCATGGTGGTAGGAAGGAGAGAGAGGAAGAGCATATGGGTGGTGCACAATTCATGGACACCATAGCAAGAGGAAGGGAGTGCAGGAAGAAGCATCCACATATAATCCCCAAGGCCAACCCTGCAGGGACCCACCTCTCCAGACACACCTCACCAACCTAGGCAACCACCCAGATAAACCCATACAATGGATTACATTGCTGGAATTACAACCCTCATGATCCAACTATATCAACCCTGAATATTAATAAATGATTTATTTAGGGGACATTTTATATTTAAATACAATACCCTACAGAAGGGGAAGTTTTTGATTATAATGTTTTTCTTTTTTTTTTTTTTTTTTTTTTTTTGCGGTACTGGGGATTGAACTCAGGGGCATTCTACCTCCGAGCTACACCCCCAGCCCTATTTTTTATTCTTTATTTTGAAACCGGGTCTCACTAAGTTGCGGAGTGCCTCACTGACTAGCTGAGGCTGGCCTCGAACCCGGATCCTCCGGTCTCAGCCTCCCGAATGCTGGGATTACAAGCGTGCGCCACCACGCCCGGCTCTATAATGTTTTTCTGAGAGTGAATTATGAGTAGATATCAAGGAGTGGTGATTAGCATACAATTTAGTTATTATCATAAAAAACTAAAAAAATCTGAAATTCATAGTTGATATTAAACAAATACTTTCTGTTTATTTAGAAGCACTTAATAAATTGCCAGGGTTGTATATACAAGGTGTTTCCTCCTACACCCACTATCATACAGTATTCTAATCATGGGGTAAGTAGAACTCTGCAGCATCTATGAGCATGTTCTGGCAGACTCTGCCTGTATCATTTCATTATATTCTATAAACACTTTGGAAATGGATACTTTATCCAAAGATGGATTTGCGGAAGACAAAAACAGCAGTCTTCTACCCTTGCTCTACATACATAAGACACAGAGCACAATCTCTTTGGGGAGGGCTTGGGTTTAGCCAAGGGGAAGATTGCCCTATCTGCTACAGCACATGAAGGCAGGTCAAAGGCCCCTGTATTTGACCAGAATCCTTCATAAAAGTATTGAGTGAAACAGTATAAAATGTTGAGATGTCTGCTGTTGTCGCTGGCCCTGTGACTTTAGTGGATCTTTATCAACTGTCCATGTGAGTCCTGTGGGACTCAAAGGAGAAAGAAAAATGTTCTGAAAGTGCCCATTTCTGAACCTGTTTTCAACCATCACTAGCAAGTAGAGAATCATAAGAAGGTGCATTAACCACCACATAAAAGAAAATGCCAATTTCTTGATATGAGGGATTACAAGCCATTGTAAACAGACCTCAGGAGAAAAAAAATGTAAATTGGAAGACATTGAACTTGGGACTCTTCGTGTTCATTGCAGTATACCATTTCACCCCTTTCTCCTTCTTATGACACTCAGGGGGGGAAAAAAAGCTGTCTCCAATTTAAGAATTATTATATTATACTTATATACAACATGAAAAATGTTAATTCTTCAGGGAGATTTTCCCTTAGGCCTCTAATTTGATTTTGAAATGAATGACAGTATTTCATTATCAAACCTCCCTAGGAAGGTACTTTGGCTTGCCTAGTAAATTGTGAATGTCATGTTGATTTTCTCTTTATTACTCTGCTACAGGATGGTATTGACTCCTTGTGAAAATTGAGAATGGGGGAAAATAAAAAAAGGAAATATCTGTTCTTATATTACTTTTTTCTTAGTGTTAAAGAGTAGGGAAGAATTAACATATTCACCCTATAGTTGTATCTATGATTACTTTCCCTAAACCCTGATATTTTAAAATACATACTAATGTAGCTAAATCATTAAATTAAATTGCAGGCATTCATACTAAACTTTAAAAATTATCTAGTGCCATACTACATCGGATCAGCCCTCTAAGATGTAAACTGTTTTGGGCAGGATCTCTGATTTATCACTGAAACCCTGGAAAAATCAAATATCCTGGCAAGGATGACTTGATCACTAAGGGTCACAAGCACTGACCATGGAGTGCAGCTTCTGAGCCCAAGCCCAGATTCCCTCAAGAGATGTCAGGATGACTCCGAGGGCCAGGCCTTCCTGTAACTTTGCTCATAGAGAAGTTGTGCTTTCAGTCTGAAGAATGTCTTGCTGTTCTCAGCCAGGTTCCTGTGCAGCAGCTCTATTTTTGCCGAGTTTTTGTCCTTCACTTTTTGAAAGGACTACATATCACTATCCTCATTTTGACACAGAAGAATCTTTCAAGCCCCCATACTTACTTTAAACACTTCTACTCTCCCCAAGGTTTCCAGCTAGACTTGGAACTCAATGCCCCACACTTCACTTTCATTTTTAGTCCAACCTCACTTTCTTGCATGGCTCTTGACTGGGAAAGAGAGTGATCAGCAATCTCAGCTCCACCTTCCAGATAGGCAGGACTCAGTGCCTTGATTGTACCACAGGGTACCACCTCCACCTTAAAACCACTAGCTTGTTGTTATCTTAGAGACTCTGACATGCTCAGAAGTTAGCATCTGTCCCTGGAGATCATTGCCAGCCATACTCACAGTGCACGCCCAGAAGAGCATCAGCAACCTTGGATGGGAACCAGTAAGCAATGCAAATCCTTAGGCCACTATTGGTGTTTCAACAAGTCCTCCAATGACTGTGATTAGCAATAAAGTTTGAAAAGCCAGTTTCCTTTTTTAAACCATATTGACTCAATCTATAGGGCTTTTTGGCTTTCTCACAGTTTTCTCTAGAACTAGCTAAGCAGCCTGCAGTATAGACAACAGCACTAACTTTGAATTCAGATAAACAGGAGTTTAAAGTCACTCAATATTGCTCTATAATTTCTGCTTTCTCAATGTGAGTTATGAAAGATGAGAGTCATTATATATAGGTACAAGAACATACAAATGGTAATTATTAGATTTTCAGTCTTTTATAAATGATGGTCCATTTAAGCTCTACTCTAACAGGCAATTATTTTTAAAAAGAGAAAAGAAATAAAAACATAGCCAGGCATACTGGTGCATACCTGTAATTTCACTACTTGAAGGCCTGAGACATGAGGATCACATGTTCTAGCGAGTCTCAGAAAATTTGTGAAATACCTTAGCAACATAGCAAGACTGAGTATAGGTTGGAGGTAGAACATTCCTAGGTTCAATCCCCAGTATCAGAAAAAAATAAAAATTAAAAAAAAATTAAGTGCTTGGGGTATAGCTTGGAGGGAGAATGCCCCTGAGTAGGAAGGAAGGAAGAGAGAGAGAGAGAGAGAGAGAGAGAGAGAGAGAGAGAGAGAGAGAGAGAGAGAAGAAGAAGAAGAAGAAGAAGAAGAAGAAGAAGAAGAAGAAGAAGAAGAAGAAGGAGAAGAAGAAATAAAGGAGAGAAAAAAGAAAAGAAAAAAAGAGAAAAAGAGAGAGAGAGATGAAGGAAGGAAGGGTCATTATGAGAAGTGTTTCTACATGAATAGAAATGTCTGTGTGTTTGTGTAAACTCTGGGTTTTTCTCTATCTCCTGCTCTTTATGGAGTCACTCTTGACACATGTGCAGGAGATAGAGTGAGAGCCCTCACAGGCAATGTTCTATCTTCATACCATGAGTGGTCTGGGCATTTGGTCACCAAGAATGTTCACCAAGGAGAATTAAATGACATACTTTTATCTACCATATATAAACATTGTTTTCTTGGGCAAAACTTTGACTTGTAAAAATGGCCTTTGTCATGGATTACCACACACTTCAAATAGTTACAATTTAATAAGTGTTTTTTGTCTATTCATTACACTGCAAAGAATTGAGTACAAGTAGAGATAGTGAATTAGAAAGGACTCTAATATTTTGTATCAAGACAATTGAATATAGGAGAAGATTGAGAGTTAGGCATTGTTTAAAATAAAAAAAATTGAACAGTAATTATCTGGGTTATGTTTAAAGAGATATAGAAATTATCATTTTAAGCATTAGATTAGAAAAATTAGAGAATGTGCCAGAGCAATTTTGATATTAACTAGTTATGTCACTCATCTACCAATCCTAACTCCAGTTAGGATTGGTAGGTTTGTGTTTACATGGCACCTATTCTGTGTCTGCATATTCCCCTTTTCTGTCTTTTATAAAATACTTGTCATTGGTTTTAGGGACCACCAGATAATTCAGAGTGATCACATCTCAAAATCATTAACTTTATTATATCTACAAAGACCCATTTCCTAAATAAAGTCACATTTGCCAGGTCTAAAACTTAGAATGTTTGCAAATATTTGGTCATAGGCCAAGGTAATGAGGAAAGGTTACAGATGTATGACAGAAACCTTCAACCTTTTTTTAATGCTCATACCCTTTAAGATAAAAAGAAGACTGAAAAACTTGTTCCTTAAGGCACAGGATGCTATTAAATAGAACCTTTCTAACCTAATCCATTTGATTCTTAATATAGTGCCAGTAATTCAAACACTTTGGGATATTTTATTAAAACATAATTGCATTAGTCTGTCAGTTTGATTTTCCCAGAAGGTACAGACAAACCAAAAGTGACAAAGTCAACAATAACAGGGAGTCTTTTCTTTCTTGATTGATTGATTGATTCATTCATTCATTCATGTAGCATACATTTACTAAACACTTTTGTGTTAAACAAAGCATTAGGCTCTGAGTATGTTCAGATAAAAAATATATTGTCTCTGTCTTTGCAGAATCCAAGCCATGAGACTATTTTGTGGAAAAGCAATTATAATAAAATGGAATTTCTTAACCAGCTGGAACCAACAAGGTATAGTGGAAAAACCTAATTTAAAAAGGCCACAAATATGCCCTGGAGTTCTGTAAAAAAAAAAAAAATCACTGCAAAGTCAGAACTTAGGTGTTGAGGACTCCAGGCAGAGCACTTCTTATGAAGGAGTAAAGGAGAATAGTCCAGACACAGGAAAGAGAACCTGCCCACACGCCATCCATAGTGGGCATTCCCAGAATGACAACTCAGTGATTGTCAAGCACAAAGTGTGAAACGATTTATGGTGGAAAATTAAAGAACAACAAACAGGACACAGATAAAATTTAAATTTGATTCTCATATAAAAATTTTAACAATACTCATTTCTAAAAAAGTTAGCCGCAATTTTATCCTACATGGAAAGTTGTAGATGTAATGATTTGTGTGTGTGTGTGTGTGTGTGTGTGTGTGTGTGTGTGTTCATTGTTGTTAGTTTTGGAATGGCCTGATACATGTTAAAGGGTTATTCTATTGAGGGATGCACTGCCTATATTAGCCACAATTTACTACATTGTATTAATTTATAGCTTGTCAATTTACACATATGTTCCTTACATACCTTGTCTCTACAGGCAAACCTGGAAAACTTTGCAAACCTGGAAAGATAAATTCCTATATCTAGATAAATTAGTAATATTCTCCTAATACCCTGATAGGCAGCATTGTACTAAACATAACTTCAAAATCATATCATAGGTAGTTTCCTGATATAGATACAGAGATATAGATACACCCTATCACTACCAGAACTAGAAAATAGAATAATTACATATGGTAAGATGAATTTCAGATATTTGTTTACAGGCTGTGCAGGAGACTGATGTTGGAGAGAAAGGACACATATCAGGACAGCCTTGTAATTACATCAGGAGACTTTACAGAGGTGGTTTCTGGCACTGGGATAGGGAACTAAAGATATCAGCAACACATACTTGAGCTTCCAGAGGTCATCATGCACAAGACTTTACAGGGTGACTTAATACAGTGGTGCAATCTTCACCCAGAGAGAGATTCTGAAGGTTGCATCCTCCCATCTACAAAAGAGCAGTGACCTGCATTCCCTAGAAGATGACCATTCCAAAAATGAATGCATAGTACATAATTTAGAAAACAAATTCCAACAGCAAAAATTGGACATCAACAAGATCTGGGCCACTTTTAAAGAGCTAACCTGAGAATAATAGCCATAGAGGAGGGATTAGAAGTTGAAATTAATGGAATAAGCCACTTTTTTCAAAGAAGTAATATCCAATACATTTCCAAACATAGAAAGACAAGTTAACACACAGCTTCAGGAAACATATAGAACCACCTCTAGAAAAGACCAAAGGAGAGATTTTTTTTTCAGTACTGGGGATTGAACTCAGGGGAATTCTACCTCCGAGTTATACCCCCAGCCCTATTTTTTATTCTTTATTTTGAAACAGAGTCTCACTAAGTTGTGGAGTGCCTCACTAGGTAGCTGAGGCTGGCCGCGAACCCTGGATCCTCCGGTCTCAGCCTCCTGAATGCTGGGATTACAAGCGTGCACCACCACACCCGGCTCAAAGGAGAGATTAATCAGCCCACATAATAATCAAATCTAATGTAGAGGTGAAGGAGAGAATCTTAAAGGCAAAAGAAGTGAAAGGCCAAGTGACATTTAGAAGCAAACCAATTAGAATCACTGCAGACCTCAAAAACCAAGTCATGAAAGCCAGCAGGAACTGGAGCAACATATTTCAAACTCTGCAAGAAAATAACTTGCAGCCACGATTCTCTTACTCAGCAGAGCTATATCTCACAATTCATGGGAAAATAAAACATTTTTCTCAGCAGCCCACGGAACCTTCTCCAAAATAGACCACACTCTGGGCCACAAAGTAAGCATTGGCAAATTAAAAAATGTAACATAATTCCCTGCATCTTTTAAGACCACAATGGAATGAAACTAGGAATCAACTCTAAGAAGACCCAGAGTGAACATGTAAAAACATGGAGACTTAACACCACACTGCTGAACAAGGAATGGGTCATAGAAGAAGTAAGGGGAGAAATTTAAAAATTCCTACAAAACAAAACAAAACAAAAAACAGAGACAGAATATATCAAAACCTCTGGGACACTTTGAAGACAGTACTAAGTGCAAAATTTATAGCACTGAGTGCCCACATAAGAAGAACAGAAAACTACCAAATAAATAACCCAATAACACAGCTCAAAGCCCTGAAAAATAAAAACAGCCTAATCCCAAAGTCAGCAGAAGACAGGAAATGATTAAAGTAAGAGCAGAAATTAATGAAGTAGAGAATAAAAAAAATACAGAAAATTAACAAAACCAAAAGCTGGTTTCTTGAGAAAATAAACAAGATAGATAAACCATTAGCCAAACTAACCAAAATAAAGAAGAATCAACCCAAACTACCAAAATAAGAGATGAAAAGGGGGATATTACCACCAACAGTGTGGAAATACAGAGGATTGTCAGAAACTACTTTGAAAAACTATACTTCAAATAAACTTCCTAAATTGAGTCAAGAAGATATAGAAAACTTGAATTGACCAATAGCAATAGCAATCAGAGAGATAAAAACAGCAATAAAGAGTTTAACATCAAACAAGCCCAGGGCCAGATTGTTGTCCAAGTAAATTTTACAAAACCTTTATAGAAGAGCTAATCCCAATACTCCTTAAACTATTCAGTGAAATAGAAATGCGACAATCCCAAACACATTCTATGAAGTCAACATCACATTAATACCAAAGCCAAATAAAGACAGCTCAAGAAACCAAAACCATAGGCCTATATGGCTTATGAACTTAGATACAAAACTGCTAAACAAAATACTAGCAATGCGCATTCAAACCGCATCAAGAAAATTATGCACCATGATAATGTCGTGTTTATCGCAGGGATGCAAAGCTGGTTCAACATATGAAAAATCAATGTAATTCACCACATAAACATAACTAATAGATGCTGTAAAAGCATTTGATAAAATCCAACACTCATTCATGCTAAAAGCACTACAGAGAATCAGAATAGAAGGAACATACCTCAACATCATAGAGGCAATATACAATAGGCCCACAGCCAACATCATATTAAATGGGGAAAAAATGAAAAAGTTCCCACTAAAAACAGGAACAAGACAAGGATGTCCATTATCATCACTTTTCTTCAATATAGTACTTGAGACTCTAGATAGAGCAATAAGGCAAGAGAAGGAAATCAAAGGTGCAAAAATAGAAAAATGCAGATGGTATGATACTACATTTAGAAGATTCAACAAAGTCAACCAAAAAATCTCTAGAACTAATCAACAAATTCAACAAAGTGTATGGATACAAAAATCAATCTTAAAAAATCGAAGCTTTCCTCTGTGACAACCATAAATCTTCTGAAAAAGAAATTCAGAAAACAATTCCACTCACAAATGCACCCCGAAAAATAAAATACTTAGGAATAACCCTAAGCAAGGAGTTAAAATATTTCTATGAGGAAACTATAAAAAGTTGTAAAAAGAAATCAAACAAGACCTTAGAAGATGAAAAGGTCTTCCATGTTCATGGAATAGCCAGAATAAATATCATCAAACTGGCCATCCTCCCAACAGTGATCTATAGATTCAAAGTGATACCCATCAAATTACCAAGGTCACTCCTCACAGACATAGAAAAATCAGTCCTTAAATTCATTTGGAACAATAAAAAGCCCAGAATAGCCAAAGTAGGTCTTAGCAACAAGAGCCATGCAAGAGGTATCACAATACATGACTTCAAATTGTACTACAAAGTCACAGTGATAAAAACAGCATGGTATTGGCACAAAAACAGACACGTAGACCAATGGAGCAGAATAGAAGATTCAGAAACACACCCACACACTTACAGTCAATTAATTTTTGACAAAGGAGCCAAAAACATACATTGGAAAAAAGATAGCCTCTTTAACAAATGTGTTGGCAAAACTGGTTAGCCATATGCAGGAAAATGGAAATAAACTCCAATTTCTCACCCTGCAAAAGAGTCAACTTGAGATGGATCAAAGACCTGGAAGTCCAGCTAGAGACCTTGCAGCTGCTTAAAGAGGGCATAAGGCCAACACTTCAACACATAGGCACAGGTCCAAACTTTCTCAACAAGACCCCAAAGGTATGAGCAACTCAAAGGAAGATCAGTACATGGAATTGCATTAAACTGAAGAGCTTCTGTGCAGGAAATGAAGCTATCATGAACCTCAACAGAGCGCCCACAGAGTGGGAGAAAATTTTTGCCAGCCTCTCTTTTTTTTTTGGTACTGGGGATTGAACTCAGGGGCATTCTACCTCTTAGCTATATTCCCCAGCCCTATTTTTTATTCTTTATTTTGAAACAGGGTCTCACTAAGTTGCGGAGTGCCTCACTAGGTTGCTAAGGCTGGCCACAAACCTGGTTCCTCCAGTCTCAACCTCCCAAATGCTGGGATTACAAGTGTGCATCACCACACCCAGCCAAGCCTCTCTTCTCAAAGAGGACTAATATCTAAATATACAGAGAACTCAAGGAACTCACAGCTAAGAAAACAAATAACCCAACCAAAAATGGGCAAAGGATCTAAATAGACACTTCACAAAAGAAGAAATACAAATGGCCAATAAATGTATGAGGAAATGTTCAACATCATTACCAATCAGAGAGATGCAAATCAAAACTATTCTGAGATTTCACCAAACCCCAATTAAAATGGTAATCATCCAAAACATTAACAATGACAAATGCTGGCGAAGGTGTGGAGAAGGGGGAACACTAATACATTATTGGTGGGATTACAGACTAGTGCAACCACTTTGGAAAACAGTATGGAGGATCCTCAGTTGAATGGGAATGAGCCTACCATATGTTCCAGCAATACCACTTCTCGGTATCTACCCAAAAGAATGGAAACCAAACTATCAGACTGATGCATGTGTATCTATGTTTATAGCTGCACAATTCACAATAGCCAAACTATGGAACCAGCCAAGATATCCATCAACAGATTAATGGATTACAAAAGTATGAGATATGTACACAATGGAATTCTACTCAGCCATAAAGAAGAACAAAATCATGTCATTTGCAGGGAAATGGATGGAACTGGAAAACATTATGTTAAGTGAGATTAGTCACTCACAAAATGTAAAAAAAAAAATAGTATGTTCTCCCTAATATGTGGAAGCTAGGGAGAAAGTGGGACATAAAAGGGGCTCTAGATGAAGAAGGAGAAACCTTAAATGAGCAAAGAAGATGACTTAACTGAATGTGATGGGGTGGAGGGAAACACCCTAATGTACATGATGTACTTTCAGAAACATAGTAAAGTCAATCACTAAACTGAACTTGAGAAGGAGGGAGGGCGAAGGACTGGGGCAGGAATTGGGGAAGGCTTAAATGAGAAATCTTTTCATGTATTCCTTTACTAGCTTGTACCTAACAAAGATGCATGATTACAATGCACACATACACACACACACACACACACACACACACACACACACACACAAAGAATGATTTACATTGCTGGATAGCAGAAGGTGGTATAAAACTTCAATAATGAAACTATTTTTATATTGTCAAAAATAACTGGTTGATATGAAATAGATAAAAAAGATCAAGCACATCTATTTTTGTAAGTTACATTATAAGGTTAAAACATTTAAAATGTTTATTAAATTTTTTTATAATTTAAAAAAATTAGGGATGAGTATGTAGATCATAATCCTGAGTATCACAAACAAAAGGGTATATTGAGCGAAAAAAAAAAGAAAAAGAAAAAAAGTACTCAAAATCACTACTGAGGAGGAAAATGAAAATAAAATATAATGGGGCCATGCTACTGCATGTCTTTTAAATGGTTATTATTTAAACATCTGATAACCCCAGGCAGAGTGTAGAATACAGATGGACTTGAACTCCAAGCCTTGCTGGTGTTCACTGTAGAGCAGTTTTGTTGCTTTGAAAATCAGGCCCAGAGCTTCTCAGAAAACTAGAAATACATCTACCCTGTGTCCCAGAAATACCATTTCTAGCTGTTTTCCCTAAAAAATAACGTGTATATTCATAAAAGACTACTATGAAAATCACTTGAGTTACTTTATTCCCAAATACACTTGTCAAAGTTAAACAAAGCTGGACTTTCGTTAAAGCAGTGATAATGGGTTTCATTCTATAATTGGCACTAGGAGCTCCATACCAATTTGCACAAAGCTGATTGGGCATTTTAAAGGGAGACTGAAGCAATAGATAAAGAGAGAAAGGATCAAGTAAAAAGTTACCAAGCAAGCCGGGCGTGGTGGCGCATGCTTGTAATCCCAGCATTTCACAGGCTGAGACCAGAGGATCCAGGGTTCTCGGCCAGCCTCAGCTACCTAGTGAGGCACTCCGCATCTTAGTGAAACCCTGTTTCAAAATAAAGAATAAAAAATAGGGCTGAGGGTATCGATTGGATGTAGAATGCCCCTGAGTTCAATCCTCAGTACCGCAAAAAAAAAAAAAAAAAAAAAAAAAAAGTTACCAAGCATTGGACAGCATAGATGACATGAAGCCAGGTGTTTCTGCTAACTAGCAATTATCAAAGTTAGGATTCTGTCCTTCCATAGAGCTGAAAGAGGAAGGCTATATCCTTCCTGATGATTTTATCTCAAAGAAATGGCTTTCAGGTCCTTAAGAAACACTGGAGTTAGAGACACATATGTATTTTAAAGGATCCACACTTATAATTTTGGTAAATGCTCTGAGGAAAGGACATCAGGGGCCTATTGGTAGGTGTTGACTAGAATAAATGGTACATTTGCCTGGCCACATCAAGTCTTCTCAGATGTTGACTTTTTAAAATAATCAAACACATTTTATTTGCAAACTTTCAGGAAAACGACATAAGATCCACAATATTATAGACATGTACTTGCTTGTAGAGAAACTCATAAAATTATAGTGAATGGAGAGAATATACTGCATGAGCCAGGAGTGTTGGCTCATGCCTGTAATCCCAGCACATGAGAAGTTGAGACAGGAGGATTGCAGGCTTGAGGCTAGCCTCAGCAACTTAACAAGACCCTCAGCAACTTAGCAGGACACTGTTTCAAAATTTAAAAAAAATGCTAGGAGTGTAGCTCGGAGTTAAAATGCTACTGGTTCAATCACCAGTACATATATATTGTATGATAAAAAAAGGCTGCAAACACTGCTTAATTATCCTCTGTAAGAAATTTACTTGTTTTTAAAAATCCAAACGCTTGCATTCCATAAAACAATTAATGAGTTTATTTATTATGGTTACATAGTCAAACTACTTAAGTTTGTTCACTGAAACATTAATGAGTTAGGTCCCTGTATCTAGATTAAAAATTCAGATCCCTGTGTCTAGATTAAAAATTCCTACATAAATGAGAATTGAAAAAACTGCCTGATTTCTGTCCCCTAGGTTTCCACCAGCCATTGCATTCTTAGGCACCTTCCCACTTTTACCCTAGGGAAAAAGAAACATCTAATATTCAGAACTACCCGTAACTGGAAGAAGAGGAAAAAATGTTTTGAGAATGAAATTTCATAGTGGATTCTGAAGCACCTTTGCTAAGCATGCAGCCTGCTATCTCTCCCTACCAGTGTCATTTTACACACTTGGCATGGTATCACACAGGCTGGTGTTTTTGTTTAAACCAGACACACAGGCCTCATCTGCCTCCTGCTGAGTACCAACAGCTGTGCTCTGGAAGCAAAGGTCTGGCCTGAAGTCCTCAATGATTTCTCCCATCAGACCCTGGAGGGGAGTTTGAGAATTGCAAGTTCAGTGGACTTCTGATACTTAACAACTCCTTGTTTCTGTACCCATCCAGAAGAGGGCACCATCTTGCTTTTCTAGCCAGATGCTTTGCTGACAAATTTCCCTAGTCTCTTTCCTTTAATTGGAGCTCATAGGCCTGAAGGTGGCATTTGAGTTAGAGAGTGGCCTCAGGCCACTAGAGGCCATGCTAGAGTGTTGTCCCCGCTTAGTGTAGAGGTGTGGATGGGGAGGCTATGTCCTGAGAATTCTGCAGTTCTCAGCCCCAAGCCCAAAAATCTAAGAACAAGTGAATACATACACAATGATGTATGCATTTAATGGGTCATCTCACTGAAAAAATAGAGCATCATTTTAATGCACATGACAATACAAACTAACTTAAAAATTAATACTCTTCAAAATAAGTAGGATAGCAGAGCACAAGCTGAATGCCTCTATCTGCACAGAATTCTAGAGCAGGTTTCCTTTTGTAGGAGGAAAGTGATCCTTCCTTGTCTCCTGCTCATTAGCGCTTCTCACACTAGCCTATGATCATCTGTTAACTAACTTCTCCTCTGAGCTCATGTGGTCCATCTACCTTCCAATTTCCAAGAACTGTCCAAGTCTTGGTACAAGGTTGCTAACAAATTAATGTTGATGGAGCTGGGCATGGTGGTGCACTCCCAGGAACCCAGCATTTGGAGGCTGAGATAGGAGGATTGCAGGATTGTGACCAGTCTCAGCAAATTAATGAGACCCTCAGCAACTTAGATGAAACCACATCTCAAAAATTAAAAAATAAATAAATAAATAAAAGGGGCTTGGATGTATCTTGGAGGTAGAATGCCCCAAGGTTCAGTTCCCAGTACCAATAGGGTTTATGGGACAAAACTGAGATTCTGGTCTCATGGACTTTGAAAGCAACATTTTCAAGGAGTAACTCTCAGTGTCCTTGTCAACCCTCTCTCAACAAATAGGCAAGTATTGTTTCCCTGAGAAGTCATTGTACTTGAGACATACTCTTTTGTCTCCATTAATGACAATTATCTGTTCAGAACCCTTTCTGAGAGCCATGTCCATTTCATGATGGGACCTTTTTTTTTTTTTGGTTCCTTTTAGCCATATGTGAACACACACACACACACACACACACACACACACACACACACACACACAAACATACTTCATTACTTCAGAAATAGAAAAAGGATAAAATTCAGGCCAGGAAAATCCTGCAACATTTAATTAGCTTCTAGCCGTTCTTTGGCTCAAACATAGTCTTGGAAGGAAAATCTCAGTTTTCAAAATAAAATATACTCTTGTATAAAAGATGAGAAAAGTAAGAAGGGAGACCAGTCTAAGTTTTAGTGATGTAAAAAAACAAAATCTTTGAAAGCCATAGAGAATTTTAATTAAGAATAGAAAGTTTCTCTTGCAAAGCAATGCTGAAAAGTTCCCTTGGGATAGATCTTTTAGGTGTGGAGAAAATGAAAGAGAAAAAAGTAGTGCTTCCGCACAGTCTCAGTTTCAATTTACTTAGAGAGAAATGCTGATTTGTCACCTTCTTTCAAGTGATACAGAAAGATGAATGCTCATTAGTTGAGAGGATCCAGAGGAGGACCAGAATAGCTATCCAAAGAATCTGAAATGAGAAGATAAGACAGGACTCTATGCTTGTGAATGGGAATGTAAAACACACTACTGCTTTCACAGCTTAGCGCTCAAGCCAAGGCCAGGGTTTCCAGGCCATTGGTTAGAAAAGTGTTATCATTTTACTCCTTTCCTTTTGTTGTGCCTGTCTGAAGATTCATATCAAGAATACACAATTATGGAATATAAAGACATTGCTAAAAATTATCTGAAAACCAGAATCCACTATGACTGAAAAGCAGCCATGCTGCACACTTGCTTGTAAAGAACACTTCAAAACTCACTCATTTTAGCATCACCCTGGCGCTATTACTTTGAAGTTTTCTTTTTTCCTTTCTACATTCTATCTCTTAACAAACTCAGTGAGCAAACGCCACCGTAGGCAGGATGATGGTTTCATCTGTGCCTTACACATTGCACTTATCTTCTTCCCTCTTGGTGTCCTGTGAGCTAAAGTAGTCATATGCTTTCTGAACTCCACTTTCAAAGTTACTAAGAATGTCAGTGCTGGGCTTTCTCTGACTCATGCCTCCCTTTCCAGGTTGGATCCTGGCTGCTGAGGGATGACAGTAGACAGAAGACACAGCTGAAGGTGTCCTACACTCTCAGTGTTTTTTTTGTTGGTTTTGGCTGCATATTTTAAAATAAATGGGGAAGTGCTTCATCTCATATACCTTTCAATGTTTTGCCTTGGTTGAAATTCAAGAAGGCTTCAGAGCTACTCTAAGAAAAATGTAAGTTTTCCTGGGTGTTTTAAAGGCATTAACTCAAAAGTCCTAAACAGACAGTCACAATGACAACAATAACTAAGATGGTACTCTCATCTGCCCCAGGTGGTCCACTACCTCCTCACCTAGGTAGGAGCTCACTATCAAGCTCAGAAACAGCCACAGAGAGATCTAGGTCAAGGGCTTTGGCATTACCTTAACCAGTTAAGGTCTAAGAGCAAGGCTCGGCCTGCTAAATAAGGGACGTGTGACATTTCTCGCTTTACATTATTTTATTCTGGAAATTTGGGCTTTGCTTCCACATTAAAAGATTTTTTGAGAGGCGCAGGATGCTAAATGAATTAAAGTCATTCGGGGGCTGTATACAATGCCTTGGCCTTGGCAGGGATACTCATTAACTCTACAAATACCAGCGGCTGAGTCAAGAGAACTTAGGTTTCTTATCATAAGTAAAGGAAGCTTCAAGACAGAGAGCTTGCCAAACTCTCCGCTTACCTAAAACTTATTAACTAGCTATCATCTAGCTGCCTGAGCAAATAGGAAAGATTTATCTAATGAATAGTTTCTTCTTCACTATTAACCTTTAACCCTGCTCCTCCTTCTTCGCTGTTAACCTTTACCCCTGCTCTCTACTAAAAGAATAATTCATTTACACTTTTGCATTTTTGTAAACTTCTGCTGCTCCCCAAATCTTAGCAAACACTATGGGAAATAGCCCTTCTAGTTAAAAATGTCCCCACTTAACCTTAGAGAAAAACAAGGCTGTAAAAATTCTTGTTTTTGTATACCTTGTTGTGATGAGCATATATAACACTCATGAGATGAATTAAAAACAGATGCATCTTAACATACATGGTGTGTAAGCGTACTCTCACTCTCGACCTCTTCTCAATCTCCACCTAACGAGGGACCCCCAGGCTCTGCCACTTTGAGGGTTGGCTCCCAGCAAGGGGCCAGTTACAAAGAAAGTAGTTTCATATCTGTGCTTTGTCTGTGATAGTTACAATGTGCCAGGAATTTAAAGTAGCATCATCCAACATGAAATTTAACATAACTTTTAGAGTTGACAACATCTTAGTATTATAATTTTTCTGATTTGTTATAAATATTTCCTGGTTAACATTATTGACAATTCATTAACAGAAATTACCTGCATAGGCTTGCATTTAATAGCAGGCCAAACTTTGTGAAATCAGGTGGTTTATCAAATCATTATGATCATGGAGATCTCTGGGTCCTGAGAGGAAGGGTACTCCTGTGTCAGAATGAGCTACTGAGAATAACTAAATGGCAATGAGTAACGACACATTCAAGTACAGGACTGGCACTTCCTGAAGCCCTCTGCCCTCACCTCTGGTGTTCTGTACTCCAGGCCTATTTAGTTCCTGTAGATGTTTCTAAACATTGCTCTCTCTTTGCTCCGCACTGATATAACACCATTCCCTGACACACAGTTCAAACCGCAGTCACCATGATATAATAGCATTGAGTAAATTTCCTGGAAAGCCAACTACATATCACAGTCCAAATAGTAGCAACTTGGGAGACTGAGGCAGAAGGATCACAAGTTCAAGACCAGCCTTGTCAATTTAGGGAAACCCTGTCTCAAAATATAAATAAAACATAAAAGGGCTGAGAATATAGCTCAGTGATAGAATACCACTGAGTTCAATGTCCAGTACAGCAAACCAAATAAGTATGATTTAAAAAACGACCATGGGATCAATGGTCAACTGTGCCACCTCTTTCAAAGTGCACTGTCACTGGAAGCAGAGCATTCAGTTCAAGTGTGGACAACCAAGCATGTCCTTGTGCCGCCAACTTGTGCCAGTGATGAACTCATGTGATATTTTACAAAAATAGAGACTTGAAAGAGAAAGTTGCAGTCAAACAAAGCAAACTGTGATAAGATCAGAAGTTAAATTTGAATCAAATATAAAAGTCACAGAAGGACCATTTGAGTTCAGAAACGTAGACACAGGGGAAATGTTACACATGCCAAAGAAATGGAAAAACTATTGATAATGTATTCTTTTCTAGAAATTAGTGGAGAATCATTATTTTTTGAAAAAGTAGCAAACCAGGAATATTTAGGATATGAGATGTGAAGCTGAAGCTCTAACTTTAAGATATCAAGAGGAAAAAAAAAAGTATGGGAATGTGAGCACTATAAGGTCTGGCTATGAGGCCTGGCCAGAGAAGGCTGAGAACAAAGGATTTTTGGAAAGATGGAAAATGCTTCTAACCATCCCCCTGCTCCAAGCCCCATAAATTTACCTGGCCTATATTTTCAAACAGGGAAAGTAATGAAGGTGCATCTCATCATGGCTGCTGTGTGGACCAGGAGCAAAGGGTATCCTGTGCAGCTGAGAAAGTCAGGGTCATGAGCGTACATTGTCAGGAATGGATCAAGAAGAGAATATCAGTGGCATGTGCAAGTCTTTTAAGGAAATTCTGATAGGTGACAAAGAAATCATGGTAAATTTGTTAATGCAATAAGTAACAAAAAGAATGTAATTACCATAAAAAATTAAGTAAAGCAAATTTCATCACATGTTATCATGATTCAATGGTAAGTACAAGAAAAATAGGTATGAAATATTATAATGGAGTATTCATGTTTGTACCCAAAATAACAATATTATATTTACCCATTAAACAATAGGTAGAGGGGCAGGATATACATGAGCATATGGAAGAATATAGCTTTTTATACTGGAAAGAAAACTAGTAAACTAATAAATTTACAACAGCCTCAGCATGTGACTTAGAGATACAAAATAAATATACAGTAACTGGAGGATGACAGAGAACCTGTCTACTGCAAGAATGTAGAACAGATGAAAGCTGGGACATTCTCCTGCCAGGCTTCCGTTTCTTTCATGATACTCACCTGAGTTGTTAGTCACCTAAGATGGAGGATAATTCTGGACAGAGAGAGCACATAAAGTAATCATCTTAGAAATTAGGAGACCTATGTACTTGTGGTAACAACAACAAAACACTTAATATTCTTACTTTTGGCTTTTAAAATCCTCTTATGATAATATATCTAAGCATATTCATTAGCTGTCATAAAGTAAACTCATAGCTGCTTAGCCCTGTCTTAGCGTCAAAAAGGTAACTCCCCCCCATCCCCACTACTTATGCCATTTGGTTAAAATTTGCATGATACATGTAAAATGTTTGATCAAAAGAAACTACCAAGCAGTTGTCTCTGTCACATTTAAAAAGTAAAATTGGAATTAATAGTTTCGTAGGTCTCAAAGGATCTATATTGTTTCCAAGCACAGAGACATGCTTGAGTTTTCTCCATTGCTGCCATGACTGTAGCAGCCTTCTGCTAGGCTGGGTATACTTCTGAATGTGTCTGTAATTTCTTGGCTCTTTAAACCTCCTCTGAATCTCTCCTGTTTCTAATGTCAGCAATTCCAGACTCTCTTACAAAACTCAGCATATAAGTATAAAACATCCATTATTGTTCCTTTGTCTTTATGATTATTTTGTAATGTTTCTAAAGGCAGACATTAAGGTTTTATGAGACATTTCTCTCGAAGTCTCCTAATTAGAGTGTACTTTATCTAATAACGCACAGGGTCATATTGACCTCCCCTCTCCTAGTAAATGTGTTTGTTTATAAACCGTTGTTGCTAAGGATAGGAAAAGAAATCCCAAACTCAGCTACAGGGGGGAAAAATTCTTTTAAAAATCATGAACCACAAAACTTCTACTTAGCTATTCACAGCAGGAAACTCAGTAAAAATTATTTAAAGCACATTAATTCAAATCAGTTCAGCCTACCTCTGTGAGAAACTGGTTGCAAGAAGGGAATGGTTCTTCTAATTAAATCTAAAACCTCTACAGCTGTGAAACTATAAATTTTTATCTATGCTCACAGTAGCTCTAAAAGAGATTCTAAATTAAAATATTAACTCCCCCCCCACACACAAAAAAGACTTAAAACTTTCATAAAATGAATCAGATTGTTTCAGCTTTTTAAGTAGACATTCTGACAGGCATTTTTTACCTCAGAGTAAAGTGTTCCCTATTTATCCTTTTTTTGCGTATTCTTTCTTTTTTCTTTTTTGTATCTATTTTCATAGCATGACTCAACTATAAAGGAGCTCACCATTGGGGTTTTCCTCTTTCTAGTTTCTCATGTTTGTATAAATCTGTTGTTCCTGCTCTGCCATTGTTACAAACACCATCTGGCCTGTTGTCAGATGGATAGTTAAATCTCTTTGCCCCAGGATAAGAAAATCTGTTTTTTATATCCTAAGGTACAGATTTCACATATGTTCACATACACATGTCCAACACGTTAGCTGCTAACTCTCTACTAAATAGAAAGAAAGATGCCTGCCAAAGATTGGCATGCAGGAAGTCCTCGGTAAGAAGGGCAGAGCCTTCAAAACAAGCCAATAGTAAGAAGTTATCACTCGCTCAGCCAATGCTGTTCTTCCAAGCTCCAATTTGCTTGACAAGTTTGCCATTTGTGAGAAAACTTTATCCTATCTAAAAATCAGAAGAAGAGTATCTAAAGATCTCCATGGGCTTCAGCTGGCCTTGTCTACATGATCCAACTGGGGTAACGTCAAGTGCTTTGACCATGACTGGTTCTGGAGCTTCTATTATCGGTAGAAAGCTGGAGACCCTGCTGGTCGTGTCCCAAGACAGTATATGTTGGGAAGATTGTTCACACAAGCATTCATTTTCTGCTGCCTCCTGGAAATGATAGCACAGGATCTCACCTTAAGCATAATCACCCTGTGAGTATCAGGCAGACACTGATCAGGCGGACACCTAGAAATCCAATATAGCTTGAAAACAGAGGCAAGGTAACTGAAGAATCACCTTGATTCTTCCTGAGCTTTTCAATCTTGTCTTTTTCCTTCCTTCCTTCCTTCCTTCCTTCCTTCCTTCCTTCCTTCCTTCCTTCCTTCCTTCCTTCCTTCCTTCTTTCCTTCCCTTCTTCCTTCCTTCTTTCCTTCCTTCTTTCCTTCCTTTACTTTCCTTCCTTCCTTTTCTTTTATTTCCTCTTTTTATTTTCTTTGTTCCCCACCTCCTTACTCTTCTATCCCCCCCCACAGAGGACAAACTAATCAGTCCTTTAAGGGAAGAAAATAGACTCTCTATTGGTCTTGGGTTCAGTGCTGTAGATACGTAGCAGTGATGTTATAAACTATAATAAAAGGCAAATGATTTAATGATTACTTCAGCCACAGACACATCTGAGAATACTGCAGAAAACAATAAAATATGTATGGCCTTTGAGAAGCTTAACAAATAATAATTTCACCCACTAGAAGCTACCTAATCAGTAAAGAGCTGCTAATACTCTTATTTAAGGCAAACATTAACAAAATGTTACCTTCATCTTATATACTTCAAAAATGCTATGTTGTAAATATTGTGAATTGTAGGAAGAAGAAATAGCTAAGCAAAGTGAAGAAAGAAGAAGAAGAAGAAGAAGAAGAAGAAGAAGAAGAAGAAGACAAGCTTTTTGCTTTGTCTTTGTATTTATCTCTAGATTATGTAAGAACACCTCACCTGGAATCCCTTGATATTTGGATAAACAATACTACTCAACTCAGTTACTATAAAAATTATCCTAGCATTAAATTTTAGACCAAGAATGGACATGACAGTGGTCTTTCCTTTATCAAGAGAAGATTAGGCCCCATCTTGGTGTTGAACACTTGTAATTCCAGTACTTGAGAGGCTGAAAAAGAAGATCACAGTTTGAAGCCAGCCTTAGCAACTTAGCAAGACTTCCAGTAACCTAGTGAGACTCTGTTTCAAAAAAAAAATATATATATATATACTTTATATATACTTTATATATATACTTTATATATATATATACTTTTCAGGCCACACACACACACACACACACACACACACACATATATGGGTTTAGCTCAGAGGTGGAATGTTCCTGGATTCAATTCCCAGTACCACAAAATAGAAAAGAAAAGGTTATCTGGGACTTCATATACTCATTCAAGGTGCAGGAAGGTGTGAAATATATCTGAGAAAGAGTTCTATCCAAAATGATTAAAATAAATTTGGGGCACTTTAAGTTTCAGCCATCTGGAAAATTCTTTTATGTGGACTATCTCAGCCTTTGGTAAGGCCACGGGAACAAAGTGCTATTTTGGTTATCTGATGAAGAAAAATGAGTTAACTGCTTTGGAAAATTACGTTGACCACAAAGGCATGAAACGGTAGATTAGAGGAACATTTAAATGTAATAGAATGGTTCTGGCTGTTGAAATCCTGGGCTTTCTACTTCAACTGTCTAGCATTGGATAAATTTCTCAGTACTTCAAAGGTTCATCTGTATAATGGAGCAACAAGATTATATTCATAAATTTATCTTATATGAGGATAGAAGATGGAACCATGCAGAGGCCTTGGCACAGAGGCTTCCACATTGGGAACTCTCTTTTTGTGGTGACTATGTCAACAGTTATTGTCACCCCTATTATTTTCATTCATAACACTGTCAACACTATGATTTCCACTAAGCATAAGACTCCTTCATGCCCATCAGTAATAATTTAAAGAAATCAAATTTGAGCAAAAGCAAAATGATACCTAAATTACAAGAATTTTTTTTTTGTTTTATGTGTATGTGTGTGTAAAGATTAAATACCTCAATATGTCTTTAGAATCTATATGACATTAAGTACTCAATAAATAAGTTGTTCTTTCTTACCCTTGATTACAAGAAATACATTTTTTTCTTAAATAGCCTGTACTTGTAAGAAATGATATTGAATGTTCCTTTCATATTTGCAGAGATTAGGATAAATGCATGTGTAGCAAAATCTCTTAAGATGATATAGTGGAAAAGAATTCCAAAACAGCCTGAAAGGTCAGGAGATTCCTCCACAGGGCAATGAAAAACAATCCATCCAAAGATCAAGGACTGGTTCCAACCTAGGGGGGAGACAGTGTCAGCCTTCATATTACATCGTTGTATGTTTAAAGAAACAGAGAAGAAAGAACTTGAAAATGACTACAGCGAAATCGTGATATTCAGAAAGTACCAGTAGAGGTAAATACATGCACAAATAATGACCTTTGCTGGAAATGTATAGCTATTGGTCCCTCAAAGACCACTTAATATAAACTGTCAGGGTCCAGGCAATGACCAAGCCTCAGAGATCTGGTCATTCTGATCCAACATGGCATGCAGTCTTTCCCATCAACTTGCTGATTTCTGTCAGGAGGATGACCACCATGCCACCAGCTTTCTGCTTCATGCTCATCAGGAATTAGGAGAGAAGGTCAAGCAATACATAAACCACTCCAGAAATCACCACTTACACAGAATTTTCAGCCAGATCACACAAATCAGCACCATACTATGTGGACAGCAGAGATGCATGACTATTGAGAAAATGGACTTTTGAGTTCAAGATTGTGTGCAGATTAGAGCTTTTCTAGTAAGGAAGAAATTGAGCTGGATATTGGATTAGATAAGCAGTGTTCATACATTTGTACATTTTTAGGTGGAACAAAAGTCTAATTATGTTTTCTAATGCCATAACAAACAATAAATTAACAGATGCTGAAGCATTGTTCCTAGGAGAAATACAGAGTCAGTTTCCTATGAACCACTGGTCAAATACATTTTCATCAACTGACCAACACATAACTGTGTTTTGCATGTGTTTCTTTGTAAGAAATTTTATTTTATATATGTTTTGTCTAAATGACATAGAACTAGCTGCCAACACTGCAGATCAAGCCTGTGTAATGTTTAACATGCATTTTCTTTGTAAGGCCTCACAGCCTTCTTGTGCTTAATTACTCCAGACAACCACTTAGTGCTATGCTGAGAGGCCACTTAAAACAGTAAAATCACTAACAAAATGTATAAAAGTGTGGAACTATGGCATTAAATATGCTGCAAAAGCTTATCTCCTGTGTAAAGTATAAGGGCTGAGATGCAAAGGCATACTTCGGGCAACGGGAATTTAAGTTGCTCCTGTGCATGCCTGAGAATGACCAGCATTGTGAGCACTGATTTGGAGCTACAAAAAATTGGTAGTGAGTAGATACATTCATAAATGTATAGTGTGCATATAATGAGGGTCAACTATGTTTATCAGTGCTGCTTATTTAAGGAAATGGAGAGATCATCTTAAAAATACCAATAACTACCAGCCTAAAAGTGCACAATAGAGCCAACACTAAGTAATGTCTAGTCCTGGAAATGAGGAAGGGTACTCACAAGAGTTAAGCCACAAAAAAAATTGCCTTGGTATGCTATTTCCCTATCACTCTTCTCATTTCGTATTTTATGATGAGAAAAAATATATAATGCCAGTTCACACAAGAGAGTCATGTAATTTTGAAAGAAATATGTTACATGCTGTCTTTCAGCTTTTGGATGATTCTGTGACTACCTCATTTCATTCATTGGTTTAGACATGAGAGGCACTATTTCCTGTCAGAAGTCTGATTAATGCATAGACTTTCTGAACATCCTCCAAGTGATTTATCAATGTCGCTGGAGTCTGACCCTGCCTAACCTTTACTGAACATGTGATGCAGAGCTCAGTCCTGATTAAGGAGACACATAGAAGTTATTACTCTATTTAAAAAGCCACAGCAAGGAATGGGAAGTAAAAGATACTCATAAGATGTGCTTTTACTTCATGGATACTTATTGTAACAACCTCTAAATCTCATTCCAACTCTGAGGTTTGGCAATGTGTTGGTGCAAATCCATCACCCACCTGTTTCTTGGTTAGAAACCATATACAGTACAATAAATGCAATAGCCATTCCTTGTTCTCAAAGACGTGAATTATTCTGAAGAATTAGAAGTGATTCACAAACAAAACACTGTCTACAAGAGCAGACTAAGTTGTGTACAGGATAAGACTCTTGAAAAGTCTTTAATACTCAGGTACTCTAGGTGAGCCTTGATGTCAGCCTCAAAAAGAAACATACAAGAGTACTATTTGCTTAAGAATAATTAAAATGCATCATTTTGTTATATATACATAATGAATGGAGCATGCTTACCATCTACCAATATATCTTCTAGGCAATGGAGACAAGAATAAGGAAAACAAAATTTGTGGAAAATATGAAACAGTGGCCATATTGAATAACAAGTGTATGCAGTTACTGTGAGAGACTTTGTGTATCAGCCATTAATTCTTACATTTCACACGAAATATTGAGCTAAATGAGTAGAAAAAGAAAGTTAGACATAGTAAACAATTTACCCATAGCCACATACTATTAAGTGGCAAAAAATGCCCATAAATAGTACCTGGCCAGGTTTCATAAATTGTCCCTTACTAACCTAATACAAACATGAAACTAAATCTCATACAAAACAACTTTGCACACACTTATTTATATCTCATAGGCCTTTATTATTCTTAAGATCTTTAGCAATCTGAGGAATAATGATAAGTAATACTTAAGATGAAGTTTGCCAGAAGGAGATTTGGAAGGAGAAACAAATGTTTTGGATGATGTGAGGGAGAGTAGAATTATTTGCTGTTATAATAAAGTTTCATGGATTCTGCTCTAAAGGGTAAGGAGAAATGTGACTCCTTTCTTTCTTCATTGGCATATTCTACCCCATGGAGACTGAAAATGCACCAGTGAGAGAGTAAAAGAAGTAATGAAGAGGCAAAGTTGGTTTTGATGTGCATCTTACTTATGCAACTCATAAGTAAAATTAGCTGTTTAATTCCATATAAGTAGAATTAACTGTTTAGCAAAGAAGCAAGCCAAAAGATAATGACCAATGAATAAAATTCAGAGTCAACTTCCAAAAACTTTCCTTGTCCTTGGAGAATCTTCCTGTTACTAGCTCTAAACTCCTCCTTCTAACAATTCATAAATTCAGGATTCAGAAAAGTGTTTTATGACTCAAAGTTGGATAAAGATTATGGGGAAAGTTCGAAAGTTATAAGAGTGGACAAATATTCTATTTTAAAATAACTTGAAGTTCACCAGTTATGAGAGTAAGTTCATATGGAAAATTCTATTTCCAAATCTCTTCTAAGAATTTCAATAGTAGCTTGCATCTGGTATTGGAGGATACACTGTTACTAACACCTACCAGAAGCCAAATCAATGAGCCAAAGGCAAGTATCTCCTTTAAGTAATGTAATCAAGGAAATACAAGATCTTAGGTTAGAAAATGTCCATATCATACAAAAAAACATTGTAAAGCATGTTTGTTTTCCCTTCTTGATTAGTAACTTTAAATATTATGAAATGGAGCCAGGCACGGTGGCACATGCGTGTAATCCCAGTACTAGGGAGGCTGAAGTAGGAGGATCCCAGATTTGTGGCCAGCCTCAGCAATTTAGTGAGGCCCTCCTCAACTTAATGAGACACGTTTCAAAATAAAGAATAAAAAATGGGGCTGGAGGTGTAGCTCAGAGGTAAAATGCCCCTGGGTTCAATCCCCAGTACCACAAAAATATAGAAAAAAGAGTTATGAAATGGAGAAAGCTATCATGTTGCGGATATGCTAAACTTTGAAAAGGACATACATAATAACCATAAAAATAAGTCAGAACTTAGGAACTTGAAATAAAAATTAATTACAATCATGAATTATGTTTTCTGAAACTCAGATCTCTAATTCTCCATGTGACTATATTTTTGAGATAGAGCCTTAAAATTGGTAATTAAAGTTAAACAAGGTCATAAGAATGGAGCCCTGATCCAAGATGACTGGCAAAGGAAGAAACAGCAGAGGTATTCACACACAGAGGGAATGTCACCTGAAGACTCTGTGAGAAGAAGACAGCCATCTGCAAGCCAAAATACAGGCAGCCTCAAGTGCAAGGGACCCTTGACCTTTTGAGTTTAGATCTCCAGCCTCTAAAACTGTGAGAAAATAAATTACTATTGTGTCTGGCACCCAGTCTGTGGTGTCTTGCTAAGAAAATCTTAGCAGTCTAATATATTTTTCTATGACTTCTATTCTAAAAACTATGATTTAATAAGTAGAGATACAACTTCTGGAAGAAAATATCTAAGTCAATTGGGTAATATGCAAATAAATCATTTTTAAAAGTAGCAAAGACAATGCTAAAGTAAACTGTAGGCAAATAGGAGCTATAAGCCTAAGCACTAGTTTTGTCTAGTTGAAAGAGTATGCACCCTGGCTTTGATCTGGATAAAGCTAGGAGCCCAGCTGTTACAGGATCTAGTATTTAAGACATGTGATCTATAACCCAAATACACCTAAGACTGAAACCAGTGTTATACAGACTTCCGTAAATCTATAGAAAGACATGAATTTTTGTTCTTTATGGGAATTAAAAAATAAAAAAAATCTCCTAATATGTATTTTCATTATTATCTGACATTTACAAATGTGTAAAGCTTGAATTCACGAAATGTATGTTAAAAATTAAAAATATTCTTTGGACTTGCTTTATTGAAGCCTCAGTATGTGACAGAAACAAACATAAATTTCATTTGAAGAAATAAGAAATTCTCTTTGAAAACAGGTCTACTTTCAAGGAATAAGAGCAAACAAAAGATCACTTATCATTACAAGATAAACAAGACAATTCTGCAAGTTAACAAAATTGATCAATTACAAACTTAGATTCACAAGGATTGCATAGTGCAATGATAAGGAAATGGCATAAAATAATGTGATTAAATACATAATAGGTGATAGTTTAATTATGACAGAGTATGGCAGTATATTAAAGCTTATATTGTCTTGGAAAAATTAAAAAAAATACTAGAGTCTTTAGAAATAAAAAAATTGAAGGAAAGAAAAACACCTAACAAAATTTTGAAACTGATACAGTGTACTGATCTTCAAACATTAGATTCCAATATATCCTAAGATTAGCAGAGGATATTAAAGACAATAAATGTAGTGAGAGCAATCAGGAAAAATAATAAAAACTTAATACTATGAGTAGGTTGGTAAAGAGATCAGTAGCAACTTTGGAAAATAGAAGATGTGGACAACATTAATTCAATATACAGAAATATGTAAATTCAGAATTCTAGAGACGGTGAAATAAATTCCAAGATTTAATACGAAAAATATTTCAAACAAAGTCTGAAAGTTTAATAGTACTTTATTATGAAACTATGAAAAGATTGACTTTGTGCTTAAAGAATGTATTCTTATTCAAATATATGCTATGAAAGAAAGAAGAACTAACAGACTTAGTACTCAATCACCAAGAAAACTACTTCTTGATAAGGAAAGAAAAACAGTGAGAAATCAAGCAAAACAACAAAAGTTGAAAAAAGGAGGAGTCAGAACTAGAAGAAAGAACAGAGGATTGTAAAGAGATGCACATGTCTCACCTGGTAAATGGAGATCAGTGGCAGCGGTAGCAGTGCCATCTCAGCCAGGCTGTGCCAATGTTGGCATTTTGCTCCATGCTCTGCAGGGACCCCACAGCCCAGATTACCCAGCCAGACCATGAAGCTGTGGCTGTGGTTCAGCCCATCTCTTCTGGCAGTGATCTGGAGCAGGGCTCACCAAAACTGTAAGTTAACAAGCCATTCCATCAGGAGACAGCCCTGCTCTGCCACAGGTATTTTTGTGGCAAAGAAATAGGCTCATGAGGTTCTGAAACTTTTCAAATCATCCCTGTAGAGGTGGGGGTGAGGATTACTATTGGAGACAGTAGAACCATGAATTAACAGCACCTAGAGACATTTTGGTGGGAGAGAACTGCAGTCCACAGTTTGCTGAATCCTTGTAGAGTCTCCAGGGATCACCATGGAACACCTTCCCATGGTGTCTAGGGGAAAATTGCTCAACCTACAGAGT
The DNA here is from genome assembly GCA_004027655.1 of Graphiurus murinus. Classification (NCBI taxonomy): domain Eukaryota; kingdom Metazoa; phylum Chordata; class Mammalia; order Rodentia; family Gliridae; genus Graphiurus; species Graphiurus murinus. Next base: position 73,424 of record PVLC010003089.1, read on the forward strand.
TGAAGGCTCTGAAAGCAGGGAACTTGCACCCAGACATATTTGAGCACTGCAAATGCCAGCGCTGAAGGTCAACAAGGGTTTATGTGATTGTGACCTCCCAGGGCAACAGTGGTGTCCCTGGGACTAAGGAACTGAGCCACACAAGCCCCAGCTTGCAATTTCTCCCTGCCCGGCCTTGGGCCTTGGGCAGAAAGTGGCAGTGACACCATCTTGGCCAGACTGGACCTAGAAGCCAGGGGCTCAGCAGGGTTTCACTTGATTACAGCTACAGTCTGGGAGCTCAACACTCTCTGCCTACAGTTTGTGCCTAGCATGCATGCATGCTAGTGACTGAAAGTACCTCATATGATTATAATAAGCAGATCTGGAATGCTGTCCCAGAGACCATCAAAGCTCAGCGAGCCAAGTCACAAGCTCAAAACACAGCAATCACTGGCTTTGCTGAGTCTAAGCCCACTGGCCACAGAGGCCAGAGGTCAGTGCTCTACAGTATCACAGGCTCACAATCAGCAGTGGTGTCTGAGGTGCACTAAGTCCCAACCAGCAGGCTGCAGGCACTGAATAGAACATCATAGTCTTTAGCCCTACAGAGTTTGGGCCTGGAGAGTACAGCAGTCTTCAACCAATCAGAGACTCCTGATTACCTGCACTAAGAACTATATCTAGCTAAAGAGACTCTGGGGGGCAAACTCAAAAGTTAGATTATATGAGTCAGATTGGTAGAGGCAAATGTATACCCCGAGCATAGACCGTATTATAAAGGGATAGCAAATAGACACAAGACATACACACACAAAGAGGGAGATCATTATACAACAGAAATGCAAAACTGAAAACGCTGAAAATATGAGAATAAGGAAGAGTGAGGAAACAATAAACTCCCACAGCTCAACAACAAGGGTGATTACCAATTCTTATCTGTAGAAAATGCAAGGAGAATTCTGAATTTTGATCTTCAATAAAAAAGTGTACAGGAAGTAAAGGAAGAAATTGAAGCCTTAATAGAGAACCAGAAAGAGACTTTGAACAAAATGAAAGAGTCAATAAATGAATTGAAGACAGCAATAGAAACCACATGGAAAACAAGGTATCACTCTAGAAAGACAATACATTCAAAACTGAAATCACAGTCAGCAATATACAGAAGACATTACAACAACACAACTTAAACATCCAAGAAATATGAGATAAAAAGCATTGAAGAAGGTCTAGAAGCAGAAACCAAGGGTATCAGACACCTCTTCAGATAAATAATTTTAGAGAATTTTCCAAACAGAAAAAGACATGGACATCCCCATACAGGAGACATACAAAACACCGTTAAGAAAGGATCAAAGAAGAACCTCTCTATGCCATACAATAATCAAAATGACTAACATAGAGGCCAAGGAATAAATCTTAAAAACAGTGAGAACAAAAGAATGGGTGACATTCAATTGAAGAACAATAAAAATCACTCCAGACTTCTCAATTCAATTCATGAATTCCAGGAGGGGCTGCTATGAAGTACTTCAGACCCTGGAAGAAAAACACTTCCTACTAAGACTGCTATATCAATCAAATATATAATTCAAAATTGATGGATAAATAAAAATGTTTGAAGACAAGCAGAAACTTAATTTATGAGGATCAAGCCAATACTAAAATAAATCAATCACAAAGAAGAAAAAAGAAGCAAATTCCAGAACCAGAGAAGAGGCAAACTACACCATGTGTGCAACTAAGCAATGGACAAACAGAAAATAGAACACAAAATGACAGAAACAAAAGCATATTTCAATTAAAACAATGAACATCAAAGGTCTTAACTCTCCAATTAAAAGACATAGACTGGCAATGTGGATTGAAAAACAATCCAGGAGGAGGCCAAGATGATGTCTGAGTGAAACACTTCTCCTCAGGCCCTATAGAGCCTGAATCAAAACTGCCATAAAAGCAGCTTCTTGACAGAAGAAAAAAGCAACAGAAAAGTGAACAAACTAACAAAAATTGAAGCATAGCTGAACAGAACCCAGAAAGTGGACTAGGGAGAGCAAAGGAGCCCATGTGCTCAGCAGTGGTGCATGCTGTGCAGCAGTGGTCACCATTGAGCAGGACACCCAGTGCGGGATCTACTACCACTGAGACATCTAACAACCTCCTGTATACCCCGTGACCAGATGTGGAGTAAGCGACTCCAGAACTCCACACCTTAATCAGGCTGCACATCCCCGCACGATTGACAGTGACTGAAAAGCCTGGGATGACCAGCTTAAGCCCGCAGCAGAGACACCCCAGCTCATCTCTCCCACCAGAGTCAGAGTAGCACTCAATTGTGCTCCAGAGCTTGAATCAAAACTGTCGCAAAAGCAGCTTATTGGCAAAAGGGAAAAAAGTGAACAAAGTAATGAAAATTGAAGGGCGGCTGAACAGAAACCAGAAAGCAGACCAGGGAAAGCAAAGGAGACAGTGCATATGGCAGTGGTGCATGCAATAGAGGGGCAGCCACCATTAAGCCAGTCACCCAGTGCGAGGTCTACTAGCATGGAGGCATCTAAAGACCTATCCAGCCACAGAGGTGGAGTAAGTGACTACAGAACTCCACACACTAATCAGGCGGCATATTCCCACACAATCGACAGTGATTGGAACACCTGGGACAACCAGGTTAAGCCTGCGGTGGGGACACCCCATCTCACCTCTCCCTCCAGAGCCAGAACAGCATGGAACTATAAGTTAACTGCATTCTCAAGGGGCCCCTGAGCAAAGAACAGATTTGGTCTGATGGATAGGAGCAGAAGTGTGGGAGGGACCCAGAGCACACAGGGTATAGAGACCTTCCAAACCCCTGTAAAATGCCTGGCATTTAGATTGCACTCCAACAACCAGCAAAGACGAGAGAGAGAGAGAGAGAGAGAGAGAGAGAGAGAGAGAGAGGGAGAGAGAGTGAGCGCCTGTGGAAAGCATGGATCCTCAGGCTTACACTGGGTCCAGATTTATTGAGGTCCCCCTGCTTATATAGACAAGAGTGGCACAGGCACAGGCCCTGTGGAGAGCTCAGATACACAAGTAGGCAGAGTGAGAGGTACCAGTGGAACTCCCTGCCTGCACTGACAGAGAGAGTAAATAAGATTGCCTGAAACATGATTGAAAATCTAATATAGTGAGTAGACATTTAAAAAGCTGAAAATATCCATGCAGAACCAAAAGGACTGCAGAGGCCAACTTGACTTTATACTTACATACTTGCAGCATTTTTGTTTTTGTTTCTTTTTAATGTGAGTTTTGTTTTGTTTTTACTTTTTATGTTTTGTATTGCTTTGTTTTTATTATGTTTGTTTGAATGACTGGTTGCTTTATTATTTTTTGCTCAGGTTGTTGACTCTCTTCTTCATCCCTTTACAAGCTTCCCTTCCTCTCTTCCTATCTATATTCTACTCATAAACACTTTTTTTCTCTTTACTTTTTCCTTTTTTCTCTGTCTCATATCAAGACCATTTCATACCACTACATCTAAATACTCTACGTTGACTGCCAGAATCCCCTGACATATCCACTATCTCTAATCTTTACCATATATCACCTCAACATACTCAACCTCTTATTCTACTGGGCCATACTCTACTTTACCCTATTCATGCATTCATCACTGTGACTTCTCATGCAGCCTTCACCAGTGAACACAACCTGTCCTTGTATATACCAGTGGATACCTCTAAATCCCTACTGCAGAGATTGAACCAGAGAGGTGAACCACCAGAAAGGACTGCCAAACCCTAAGGATAAACTCACCTCTGTTGATAGAAAGAAGAGCTCAACACATCCCACATAGAGGCCTAAAATTAAAGAGACCACAAACTACCCTACTTACACCTTTGAGACAAATCCCCATAACAGAAGCAACAAACAGACCCTAGAAGTCAACACCTGAAAACCACCAATGGCACCATTACAGTGGGACAAAAAAGTCCTAGAGTAATCCACTGAATATAAATGGCCTCAACTCCCCAGTAAAAAGACACAAAGTGGCAAAATGGATTAAAAGCCATAATCCATCTATATGCTGCCTGCAAGAAACACACCTTACAAAGATTCCCACAAACTAAAGGTAAAGGGCTGGAGTAAGGTAATCTGTGCCAATGGAACTCAAAGACAGCAGGAGTAGCAAATATGATATCAAGTAAATTAGAGTTCAAGTCTCAGCTTATCAGGAGAGACAGAGGTCATCTTTTACTAGTAAAAGGAATAATCCAGCAAGAGGAAATAACAATTGTCAACATTTTTGCCCCAAACATTGGAGAAGCCACTTTTATAAAAAAAATTCTGCATGATAAAAAGTCACACATAGATCCTAATGCAATAAATAATACTGGGAGACTTCAATAGTCCTCTCAGATAACTAGACCTATCTTCTAAACAAAAGGTAAGTAAAGATGCCTCAGTCCTAAAAAATACCACAAAACAAATGGACCTAGTAGACACATACAGAATATTCCAACCAACTGCAGATACATTTTCCATTTTTCTCAGCTGCCGATTAAATCTTCTCCAAAATAGACCACATTCCGGGCCACAAAGCAAGCATCAGCAAATTATAAAAATGTAACATAATTCCCTTCATCTTTTCAAACCACAATGGAGTGAATCTAGAAATCAACTCTACAAAGACCCAAAGTAAACATGTAAACACATGGAGACTGAACACCACACTTCTGAATGAGGAATGGGTCATAGAAGAAATAAGAGGAGAAATTAAAAAATTCCTAGAAATAAATGAAAACAGAGACACAATATATCAAAATCTCTGGGACAATTTGAAGGGAGTACAAAGAGGAAAATTCACAGCACTGAGTGCCCACATAAGAAGAACAGAAAATCACCAAACAAAAATAACTTAATGACACAGATCAAAGCCCTTGAAAAACATGAACAGTCTAACCCAAAAGCCAGTAAAAGACAGGAAATTATGAAAATCAGAGCAGAAATTAATGAAATGGAGAATAAAAATACAATACAGAAAGTCAACAAAACCAAAAGCTAGTTTCTTGAAAAAATAAACCAGATAGATAAACCATTAGTCCACCTAACCAAAAGAAAGAGAATCAACCCAAATTACCAAAATAAGAGATGGAAAAGGTGATATTACCGCCAACAGTGTAGAAATACAGAGGATCATCAGAAATTACTTTGAAAAACTCTACTCCAACAAAATGAAAAATCTAGATGAAATTGACAAATTTCTAGAAACATGCAACCCTCATAATTGAGTTGTAAAGATTTAGAAAATTTACACTAATCAATAGCAATCAAAGAGATAGAAACAGCAATAAAGAGTTTACCATCAAACAAAAGCCCAGGGCCAGATAGTTTTCCAAGTGACTCTCTATAAAACATTTATAAAAGACCTAATCACAATACTCCAAACTATTCCATGAATAAGAAAGAAATGGGACCCTCCCAAACACATTCTATAAAGCCAACATCACATTAATACCAAAGCCACATAAAGACAGCTCAAGAAAAGAGAAAACTATAGAACTATATTGTTGAAGAAATTAGATGCAAAACTGCTAAACAAAATACTAGCAATGCACATTCAAAACCACATCAAGAAAAATATATACCATGACCAAGTGGAGTTTATCCCAGGGATGCAAGGCTGGTTTAACATAGGAAGAACAATCCATGTAATACACCACATAAACAGAATCAAAGACAAAAATGACATGATCATTTCAATTGATGCTGAAAAAGCATTTGACAAGATCCAACACCCATTCATGCCAAAAGCATTGCAGAGAATCAGAACAGAAGGAACATACATCAACTTAATAAAGGGAATATACAATAGATTCATAGCCAACATCATATTAAGTGGGAAAAAAACTGCAAGAGTTCCCACTCTAAACAGGAATAAGACAAGGGTATTCCTTATCACCACTTCTGTGAGAGAGCAATAAGGCACAAGAAGGAAATCAAAGCTGTAAAAATAGGAAAAGAAGAACTAAAAATATCTATCCCTTTTGAAGATGACATGATAATACATTTAGAAGACCCAACAAAGTCAACCAAAAAACTTACAGAACTGATCAACAAATTCAGTAATGTGTCTGGATACAAAATCAGTCTTAAAGAATCAGAAACTTTCCTGTATGCCAACCATAAATCCACTGAAAAAGAAATCCAGAAAACAATTCCACTCACAATAGCACCCCCCAAAATAAAAAAAAAAAACTTAGAGATAAACCTAACCAAGGAGGTAAAAAATTTTGTAAGGAAATTTTTGAAAAGTTGAAAAAAGAAATCAATGAAGACCTTAGAAGATGGAAGGATCTTTCATGCTTTTGGATTTGTGGAATAAATATCATCATAATGGCCATCCTCCCAAAAGTGATCTACAGATTCAGTGCAATACCCATTAAATGACTATGGTCACTCCTCACAGACATAGAAAAATCAGTCCCTAAATTCATTTGGAACAACAAAAGCCCAGAATAGCCAGGGTAGTTTTTAGCAACAAGAACTATGCAGGAGGCATCACAATACCTGACTTCAAACTCTACTATAAAAGTAAAAAAATATATATAAATAAACAGCATAGTCTTGGGACAAAAAGAGACACATAGATCACCGGAGCAGAATAGAATATTCAGAAACACACCCACACACTTACAGTCAACTGATTTTTGACAAAGGAGCCAAAAATATACGCTGGAAAAAATGATAGCTTCTTCAACAAATGGTGTTGGTAAAACTGGTTAACCATATGCAGGAAAATGGAAATAAACCCCAATTTCTCATCCTGAACAAGAGTCATCTCAAGGTGAATCAAAGACCTGTAAGTCAGGTTAGAGACCATGCAGCTACATGAAGAAGGCAAAGGCCCAACACTTCAACACATAGGCACAGGTAAAAAGTTTCTCAACAAGATTCCAAACACAAGCAACTCAAAGGAAGATCATTACATGGGATTGCATTAAACTGAAGAGCTTCTATGCAGCAAAGGAAACTATCAAGAACCTCAACAGAGAGCCTCAACAGAGTGGAAGAAAAATTTTTCCAGCTACTCTTCTGATAGAGGACTAATATCTAGAATATACAGAGAACTCAAGAAACTCACAGCTAAGAAAACAAATAACCCAATTAAAAATGGGCAAAGGATCTAAATAGACACCTCACAAAAGAAGAAATACAAATGGCCAATAAATGTATGAGGAAAAGTTCAACATCATTAGCAACAAGAGATGCAAATCAAATCTACCTTGAGATCTCAGCTAACCCCATTCAGAATGGCAATCATCAAAAACACAAACAACAATGAATGCTGGCAAGGGTCACAAAAAGTAAAAAAGTGATATGTTCTTCCTAATATGTGGATGATAGGGAGAAAATGGGGCTTAAGACAAACTCCAGATGAATAAGGAGAAACTTTAGATGAGCAAGGAAGTTGACTTAACTGAAGGTGATGGGGGGAACACCCTAATGCACAGGATGTACTTTCACAAACATATCAAAGTCAGTCACTAAACTGAACCTGAGAAGGGGGAAGGTGAAGTTGTGGGGCAGGAATTGAGGAAGGGTTAAATGAGAAATGTGTTCATACATGCCTTTTTCAAGTTATAGCTAACAAATATTTATGATTACAATGCATCAATTAAAAAAATTGAAAAAAAAAACCATAATATAACTATATGCTGCTTAAAGAAACTCACAGCCAAAAATATCCATACACTAAAGGTGAAAAACATACCATGCAAATAGAGATAGAAAACAAACAGTGATAAAAATGCTCATATCCAACAAAAACAGACATTAAGCTAAAACACATCAAAAGAGACAAAGTGGAGTTCCGGGAAGATGGCGATGGAGTGAGACACGTCTCAAGAGGTGCTGTGAGCTTGATTCACATCAGCCATAGAAGCAGCTTTTTGACAGAAGAAAAAAAAGCAACAAAAGGGTGAAAAATGCTGCGAAAACTGGAATACAGCTGAGCAGAATCCGGAAGGCCAACCAGGGAGAGCAAAAAAGCCCATCTCCACGGCTGAGGTGCCACGCTGCTGAGCAGCAGCTGCCATTGAGCCAGCCCCTGGTGTGGGGTCTATTAACAAAGAAATATATAACAACCCTTACATCGCCACTGACCAGAGGTGGAGCAAGCAACTCCTGATCTCCTCATCCTCGCCAGGCGGCATATCGAGGCACCCATGGTACGATCAGCTTAAGCCCACTCGGGGCCATTCTAGTTCACCTTTCCCTACAGAACCGGCACAGAGATAACTGCACTGCAGAGCTTGAATCAAAACTGCCCCAGGAGCAGCTTCTTGATGGAAGGAAAGAGAAGAAAGCAGAATAAAAGTAAAGCAACAGGGGAAGTTGCTCGGAATCTAGAGGGCAGACCAGGGAGGACAGGGGAGCCGGCACTTACACGGCAGTAGCAGCCGCCATTTTGTCTCCCTCCCACAGCAGCAGGGATCTACCCAAAAGATTTGCAGAGCCCAAATCAGGTCTGTTCTTACAAACTTGCAAGGATTTTTATTTTGTTTCTTGCTGATGTTTCTTGTTTTCTGGGTTTTTTGCTCTGTTTTGTTGCATTTTTACTCTGTTTTCACTTTGCATTGCTATGATTTATGTATGTTTGTTCAGAGGATTGGTTGCTTTTTAGCTTTTGCTAGACCCTAGAAGTCAACACCTGAAACCCACCAAAGACACCAATAGAGCAGGCAGAAGAAATACCAGAGTAATTGCAACTCAGTACAAGATATCATTCACAGAGAGAAAATAAAAATAAGAAAACTATAAATTCAGAGAAAGCATGCAAGAGAAGCAAAGTTATAAATTTAAGAACAGGGAAACCTTGGGAAGGAGAAATACCAAAGAAACAATGAGTTAAACAAGACCTCACAACAACAGAATTCAACAACACTGAATGGCGGAGCTTACCAGAAGGACAATTCAGGTTTTTAATAACAGAAGCTATACAAAAATTCCAGAAAGAATGCAGAGAGAACTGGAAAGAAATAAAGGAACGAATAAACAAAGAAACTGACACCCTGAGCAGGAATAAAAGAGAAGCCTTGAGGGAAGTGAAGGATGTGAAAGATGCAATAATAGAAATGAAGGCATCAATACAAACTATAAACAATAGATTAGACAACATGGAAAACCGAATATCACTCCTAGAAGATGACCATTCCAAAAATGAATCCATTACACATAATCTAGAAAAAAGAATTTGACAGTATGAATCTGACATCTATGAGATCTGGGCCAATTTTAAAAGAGCTAACCTAAGAATAATAGGCATAGAAGAGGGATTAGAAGCTGAAAATAATGGAATAAACAACCTTTTCAAAGAAGTAATATCAGAGAATTTTCCAAACATTGAAAGAGAAGTTGACACACAGGTGCAGGAAACATATAGAACCCCCTTCAGACAAGACCAAAGAAGAGGTTCACCACGCCACATAATAATCAAAATGACTAATGTAGAAGCTAAGGAAAGAATTCTAAAGGCAATAAAGGTAAAAAGGCCAAGTAACATTTAGAGGCAAACCAATTAGAATCACTCCAGACCTCCCAAACCAAGTCATGAAAACCAGGAGGGGCTGGAGGAACATATTCCAAACTTTGAAAGAAAATAACTTGCAGCCAAGATTCTCCTTCCCAGAAAAACTCTCTCTCAAAATTGACAGGGATATAAAAACCTCCCATGACAAACAAAAGCTGAAAGCATTCATGTCTTCCAAACCAGCACTAGAGAAAATACTCAAGGAGATTAACTACAAAGAGGAACTAACAAGTAAACGTCAGAACCAGAGAAAAAATAATTTCCAGGAAGCAAAGAAGAACAAACACTACTGCAAACAGAAGTCAAAACCCAAAATATTAGGAATTAAAAATCATCTCTCAATACTCACACTGAATATAAATGGTCTCAACTCCCAAATAAAAAGGCACAAGGTGGCAAAGTGGATCAAAACCAAGAATCCAGCTGGGCATGGTGGCTCATGCTTGTAATCTCAGCATTCGGGAGGCTGAGACCGGAGGATTGCGGTTCGTGGCCAGCCTCAGCTACCTAATGAGGCATTCCGCAACTTATTGAGACTCGCTTTCAAAATAAAGAATAAAAAATAGGGTTGAGGGTATAGGTCAGAGGTAGAATGCCCCTGAGTTCAATCCCCAGTACTGAGAAAAAAAAACAAACAAACAAACCCAGAGTCCATCTATATGCTGCCAGCAAGTAACACACCTTACAAACAAAGATTCCCACAAACTAAAGGTCAAGGGCTGGAGTAAGGTAATTCATGCCAATGGAACTCAAAGACAAGCAGGACTAGCAACTCTGATATCAGATAAAGTAGATTTAAAGTCTAAGCTCATCAAAAGAGACAAAGAAGGTCACTTTTTACTGGTAAAAGGAACAATACAGCAAGAGGAAATAACAATTATCAACATCTATGCCCCAAACATAGGTGCAGCCACTTTCATAAAACAAACTCTGCCTGATATAAAATCACACATAGATCCCAAAACACTAATACTAGGAGACGTCAATACCCCTCTCACATCACTAGAAAGATCTTCAAAAAAAAATCACTAAAGATGCTTCAGACCTAAATAATACCATAAACCAAATGGACCTGTTAGACACATACAAAATATTTCACCCAACTACAGCTGAATTCACATTTTTCTCAGCGGCACATGGAACCTTCTCCAAAATAGACCACATTCTGGGCCACAAAGAGAGCACTGGCAAATTCAAAAAATGTAACATAATTCTCTGTATCTTTTCAGACCGCAATGGAGTGAAACTAGAAATCAACCCTAAGAAGACCCAGAGTAACCATGTAAACACATGGAGACTGAACACCACATTGCTGAACAAGGAATGGGTCATAGAATAAGTAAGGGGGGAAATTAAAAAATTCCTAGAAACCAATGAAAACAGACACACAACATATCAAAATCTCTGGGACACTTTGAAGGCAGTACTTAGAGGATAATTTATAGCACTGAGTGCCCACATAAAAAGAACAGAAAATCACCAAATAAATAACAGAGAAGGGTTGAACATGGGAATAGGATGAAGGTTTGGGTTAATGCAGAAATAAAAGGACAAAAAATGAAAGCAACAAGAAGGTATAATGGAATTAAAAACAAAGGCACACTCAGAAAGACTTCAGATGTAAACAAACAGCATATTTGTTTGTAGCTGAACTCTCTCCTGAACACTATCAATATTACTCTCCATATTTGATATGCTGCTTAATCTCTAAATTGTTTTAAGGTGCTTCTTACAAATTTTGAACTTTAAAGTTATTTTATGTCTTGTTGTAACTTGGAGGACACATTGCTTATAATTTGCTGTGGAGCATAAGACTTGCTCAATGTTAATCATATCCTATGAATTTAATACTTATTAGAAGCATATACTTCTAAGTCTGGAAAAGACTATAGATTAAAGAAACCAGCCTGTCCTACCCTTAATAGTCTAACTCTATACAAGAGGACAATTGGCCAGAGATAGGGTGTTCCAAGCCAAAGAACCAGACCAGAGAGTCAACACAAGAGCCTACTACTCCAACTTATAACTTCTGATTCTCTACTGCACATCAGTAGAGGACCTACATGAATTCTAAAAGCACTTTTTAGAGATTTTCCAAAGTAAAATATTTTGTCTAGGTTTGTTTGTCAGAGTCAATAATAGGCCTTCTTAAAGTCTTTGCAAAAGAAACATTAGAAATGCCATCATTCGTGCTCACATTAAAAGACTAAGGTAGTTAGTCCAAAGTTGGAAAATGTCATGACCATCAGAGACCTAGGTTCCTTTATATCATTGCTTAATATCATCATAGTTTCATGGTTCAAAGTGGCTTGTTGAAGTGCAATTCACTATAGTTGCATCGTGGAGCCAGACTGAGTGCTTTTATTCAGCCATGAAAGAGAACAAATTCTGTCATTTGCTGGAAAATGGATGGAACTTGAGAGCATTATGTTGAATAAAAATAATCCAAACTCAGAAAAAAAAAAAGAATGGAAACTCCCCAAATAAATGACCTAATGACATAGTTCAAAGCTGTTGAAAAAAAGAACAGTCCAACCCCAAAGCCAGTAGAAGACAGGAAATCATGAAAATCAAAGCAGAAATTAATGAAATAGAGAATAAAAAAACAATTCAGAAAATCAACAAAATAAAAAGCTGATTTCTCAAAAATATAAACAAGATAGATAAACCATTGGCCAACCTAAACAAAAGAAAGGGAGAATCAACCCAAATTATCAAAATAAGAGATGAAAAAGGTGATATTACCATTGACAGTGCGGAAGTAGAGAGGATCATCAGAAACTATTTTGAAAAATTATACTCCAACAAAATGGAAAGTCTAGAAAAAATTGACAATTTTTTAGATACATACAACCTTCCTAAACTGAGTCAAGAAGATATAGAAAAATTAATTCAACCAATAAAATCTAAGAAATAGAAACAGCAATAAAAAGTTTATCATCAATCAAAAGGCCAGGGTCAGATGGTTTTCCAAGTGAATTTTATAAAACATTTATGGAAGAACTAATCCCAATACTCCTCAAACTATTCTGTGAAATAGAAAGGAAAAGGACCCTCCCAAACACTTTCTATGAAGCCAACATCACATTAATACCAAGCCAAATAAAGACAGCTCAAGAAAAGAAAACTATAGGCCTATATCACTGATGAACCTAGATGCAAAACTGCTAAACAAAATACTAGGAATGCTCATTCAAAACCACTTCAAGAAAATTATACACCATGACCAAGTAGGGTTCATCCAAGGGATGCAAGGCTGGTTCAACATATGAAAAACAATCCATGTAATTCACCACATAAACAAACTCAAACACAAAAAAATCACATGATCATCTCAATTGAGGCTGAAAAAGCATTTGAGAAGATCCAAAACACATTCATGCTAAAAGCACTGCAGAGAATCAGAATAGAAGGAACATACCTCAACATAATAGAGGCAATATACAATAGGCCTACAGCCAATATCATATTAAATGGAGAAAAACTGCAAGAGTTCCCACTAAAAACAGGAACAAGATAAGGATGTCCATTATCACCTCTTCTGTTCAATATAGTACTTGAGACTCTAGCCAGACCAATAAGGTAAGAGAAGGAAATCAAAGGGGTAAACATAGGGAAAGAAGAACTAAAACTATCCCTCTTTGCAGATGACATGATATTATACCTAGAAGACCCAAGAAAGTCAGCCAAAAAACTTACAGAACTGATCAACAAATTCAGCAAAGTGTCTGGATACAAAATCAATCTTAAAAATCAGAAGCTTTCCTGTACACCAACCATAAAACCACTAAAAAGAAATCTAGAAAACAATTTCACTCATAATAGCACCCCCCAAAATAAAATACTTAGGGATAAGCCTAACCAAATAGGTAAAAGACATCTATAAGGAAAATTACAAAAAGCTGAAGAAAGAAATCGACGAAGACCTTAGAAGATGGAAAAATGTACCATGCTCTAGGATAGGCAGAATAAACATCATCAAAATGGCCATCCTCCCAAAAGTAATCTAAAAGTTCAATGCAATACCCATGAAATTACCAAGGTCACTCCTCACAGACATAGAAAAATCAGTCCTTAAATTCATTTGGAACAACAAAAAGCCCAGGATAGCCAAAGTAGTTCTTATTAATAAGAACCATGCAGGAGGCATCGCAATACCTGACTTTAAACTTTACTACAAAGCCACAGTAATAAAAACAGCATAGTATTGGCACAAAAACAGACACACAGACCAATGGAGCAGAATAGAAGATTCAGAAACAAACCCACGTGCTTAGAGTCAACTGATTTTTGACAAAGGAGCCAAAAATATACACTGGAAAAAAGATAGTCTCTTTAACAAATGGTGTTGGCAAAACTGGTTAACCATATGCAGGAAAATCGAAATAAACCCCACTTTCTCACCCTGTACAAGAGTCAACTCAAGGTGGATCAAGGACCTGGATGTCAGACCAGAGACCTTGCAGCTACTTGAAGAGGGCATAGGACCAACACTTGAACATATAGGCACAGGTCAAAACTTTCTCAACAAGACCCCAAAAGCACAAGCAACTCAAAGGAAGATCAATACATGGGATGGCATTAAACTAAAGAGCTTCTATGCAGCAAAGGAAACTATCAAGAACCTCAACAGAGAGCCTACAAGAGTAGGAGAAAATTTTTGCCAGCTACTCTTCTGATAGAGGACTAATATCTAGGATATACAGAGAACTCATGAAACTCACAACTAAGAAAACAAATAAGCCAATCAAAAATGGGCAAAGGATCTAAATAGACACTTCACAAAAGAAGAAGTACAAATGGCCAATAAATGTATGAGGAAATGTTCAACATCATTAGCAATCAGAGAGATGCAAATCAAAACTACCTTGAGATTTCAGCTAACTCCAATCAGAATGGCAGCCATCAAGAAAACAAACAACAACAAATGCTGGTGAGGGTGTAGAGAATTGGGTACCCTAATACATTGTTTGTGGGATTGCAAATTAGTGCAACCACTTAGGAAAACAGTATGGAGCATCCTCAGATGAATGGGAATGATCCTTCCATATGATTCAACAATACCTCTACTGGGTATCTACCCAAAATAATGGAAACCAAACTATCAGACCAATGCATGTGTATCTATGTTTATAGCTGCACAGTTTACAATTGCCAAGCTATGGAAGCAGCCAAGATGTCCATCAACAGATGAATGGATTATAAAACTATGAGATATGTACACAATGGAATTTTACTCAGCCATAAAGAAGAACAAAATCACGTTATTTGAAAGGAAATGGATGGAACTGGAAAACAGTATGTTAAGTGAGATTAGTCAGTCACAAAAAGTTAAAAATCAAATGCTCTCCCCAATATGTGGAAGCTAGGGAGAAAATGGAACCTAAGAGGGACTCCAGATGAAGAAGGAGAATCCTTAGGTGAACAAAGAATTTGACTTAACGGAAGGTGATGTGGCGAGGGGGGACACCCTAATGAGCATGATGTACTTTCAGGAACACATTAAAGACAATCACTAAACTGACCTTGAGAAAGAGGGAGGAGAAAGGAGTGGGGTGGTATTGGGGAAGGGTTAAATGAAAAATGTGGGTATGGATGTCTTTACCTATACTAGCTTGCACCTAACAAAGATGTGTGATTACAATGCACCAAATAAGGGAAAGATAAAAAAAAAAAAGGATTTTTAAAAGTTACACCAGGAGATTTCTGATCTACATGATTGGGAGCCCATCTCTCTTAAAGTGGCAGAAACAGCTAAGACATTTGTAGATCAGCTTCAATCCTTGGTGCCTACCTGGCCCTCGTTTACTTCCTTGCGAGGAGGAGTTATCAGATTAGCAGCAATAGTCATTCTAGGCTTTTGCATTCTACCACTCATTGTATGCTTTGTGATCAATGGCTATGTTAGTATACAAGCAGATTTACATGGAATAAATATGCAAGCACTGTCTCGCACAAGGCCTGGTAGTCAATGATGGGTTCGATTTTCTCAGGGCAATATCAACCTAAGACAGAGCTCCTTGAATGATTCATCGAGACCCCATGATGGGTAAGATTAAGCACCTGGTAGGAAATGACCTATGACAGTCACAGTCCTTCCTGCATTTTAAAGTATAAATGGGGGAGTTGTGGGACCCCAGCTGGGCCCTCTCCCCACAGGCAGTTGCTATCTGCATATATGAGTAATTATACTGACTCTTCTGCTATGGCTACATCTGCATTTCAAAGTCTGGAGATTGCTTCTAAGACTCGTAGATGAAAGACCCTCCCACTTCTTAGAAAGTAAATATATGACCCTAAAGGACTATGGCTTTATGACTCTAGAAAGTTTGCTTTACCAGGCTATGTTAAGAATGTGAGCTATAAGTGGAAAACGAAGAAGTGGTGCTATTTGTGTTCTGACAATGATTGATATGTTATAAATATCTATGTAACCCTGTTGTACTCAAGAAACGTCTAAAACTCCGTGCTGAAAAATAAATAAATAAAAAAAGACAAAGTTTGGCACTTCTTATTAATAAGAGGATAAATCCAAACTAAATGGACCTAGTAGACACATACAAAATATTTTAACCAGCAACAGCTGAATAAACATTCTTCTCATCAGATCATGAAACCTTCCCCCAAATAAACCACATCCTGGGCAACAAATCAAGCACTAGGAAATTCTCAGTTCTTTGACAAGATTAACAAAATGGACCAACCACTAGCCAACCTAACCAAAAGAAAGAGTGAATCAACCCAAATTATTAAAATCAGAAATGAGGAAAGAGACATTAGCATAGATAGTGGGGAAAGTCAAAGGATCATCAGAAACTGTTTTTATAACTTATATTCCAATACACTGGAAAACTTGGAAGAAATCAACAGATTTCTAGACACATACAACCTACCTAAATTGATCCAAGAAGATATAGAAAACCTAAACCAATCAATAAAAAGCAAAGAGATAAAAACAGCAATAAAAATCCTGCCATCAAAACAAAGCCCAAGTCCAGATAGATTTCCAGCTGAATTCTACAAAAAAATTTACAGAAGAACTAAACCCAACATTTCACAAGTTATTCCATGAATCAAAAGAGATGAAATTCTTCCCAACTTCTATGTGGCCAGTATCACATTAGTACCAAAATCAAATGAAGATACCTCAAGATAAAAAATTACAGACCAATATTACTGATGAACATATATGCAAAAATTCAAAGCAAAATACTAACTATTCATACACATTCAAAACCACATCAAGAAAATTGTACACCATAACCAAGTTGACTTCATCCCAGAAAAGCAAGGCTTGTTCAACATATGCAAATCAATACATGTTATTCACCACATAAATAGAACTAAAAACAAAAATCACATGATTATCTCAAAAGATGCTGAAAAAGCATTTTACAAAATCCAATATACATTTATGTTAAAAAGACTATAGAAAATCAGAATAGAAGAAAAATATTTCAACATCAGTAAGGCAATATACAAAAGACTATCAAGCTCATTAACAAATTCAGCAAAGCAGTGGGATACAAATTCACCGTAAAAGAAAAACAAACCAGTAACTTTTCTTTATGCCAACCATGAATCCACTGAAAAAGAAATCCAGAAAATAATTCTATTCACAATAACCTCAAACCCAATAAAACATATAGGTATAAACCTAACCAAGGAGGTAAAATACTTCTGTAATGAAAGTTATAAAACACTAAGGAAAGAAACTGAAGAAAATATTGGAAGATGGAAAGATTTCCCTTGATCTTGGATAGGCAGAATAAATATTATCAAAATGGTCATTCTACTGAAAGTGATCAATGCAATCTCTATCAAAATGCCAATGTCATTTTTCATAGACCTAGTAAAATCAGTCATAAATATCATATGGAGAAACAAAAGACCCAGAATAGTGAAAGCAATTCTCAACAGTAAGAACCGTACAAGAGGCATCACAGTTTCTGACCTCAAGTTATACTAAAGAACTATAGTAATAAAAACAGCATGACATTGGCACAAAATAGACACATAGACCAAAAGAACAGATTGGAAGATACAGAAAAAAATCCACACACTTATAGCCAATTGATCAAAAATTTCAAATACATATGCTGGAGAAAAGACAGTCTTTTCATCAAATAGTATTGGGAAATTGGTTATCCAAGTGTTAAAAAAGAAGAAAGAAAGGAGTTTATTTCCATTTTCCTGCATATGGTTAGCCAGTTTTGCAACACCATTTGTTAAAGAGACTATCTTTTCTCCAGTGTATACTTTTGGCTCCTTTGTCAAAAATCAGTTGACTGTAAGTCTGTGGGTCTGTTTCTGAGTCTTCTATTCTGCTCCATTGGTCTATGTGTCTGTTTTTGTGCCAATACCATGCTGTTTTTATTACTGTGGCTTTGTAGTAGAGTTTGAAATCAGGTATTGTGATATCTCCTGCATGGTTCTTGTTGCTAAGAACTACTTTGGCTATCGTGGGCTTTTTGTTTTTCCAGATGAATTTAAGGACTGATTTTTCTATGTCTGTGAGGAGCGTCCTTGGCAATTTCACGGGTATTGCATTGAATTTGTAGATTAATTTTGGGAGGATGGCCATTTTGATAATATTTACTCTGCCTATCCAAGAGCATGGTAGATGCTTCCATCTTCTAAGGTCTTCATCGATTTCTTCAGCTTTTTGTAATTTTCCTTATAGAGGTCTTTAACATCCTTGGTTAGGTTTATCCCTAAGTATTTTATTTTTGGGGGTGCTATTGTGAGTGGAGCTCTTTCTGGATTTCTTTTTCTGTTGATTTATGGTTGGCATATAGAAAAGCTTCTGATTTTTTAAGATTGATTTTTGTATCCAGACACCTTACTGAATTTGTTGATTAGTTCTATAAGTTTTTTGGTTGAGTTTGTTGGGTTTTCTAAGTATAGTATCATGTCATCTGGAAAAAGGGATTGTTTTAGTTCTTCTTTTACTGTTTTTACCCCTTTGATTTCCTTCTCGTGCCTTATTGCTCTGGCTAGAGTCTCAAGTACTATATTAAACAGGAGAGGTGATAGTGGACATCCTTGTCTTGTTCCTTTCTTTAGTGGGAACTCTTGCAGTTTTTCTCCATTTAATATGAGTTGGCTGTAGGCCTATTGTATATTGCCTCTATGATGTTGAGGTATGTTCCTTCTATTCCGATTCTCTGTAGTGCTTTTAGGATGAATGGGTGTTGGATCTTGTCAAAGGCTTTTTCAGCATCAATTGAGATGCTCATGTGATTTTGTCTTTGAGTCTGTTTATGTGGTGAATTACGTGTATTGTTTTTCGAATGTTGAACCAGACTTACATCCCTGGGATGAAGCCGACTTGGTCATGGTGTATAATTTTCTTGATGTGGTTTTGAATGCGCATTGCTAGTATCTTGTTTAGCAGTTTTGCATCTAGGTTCATCAATGATATAGGCCTATAGTTTTCTTTTCTTGAGCTGTCTTTATTTGGTTTTGGTATTAGTGTGATGTTGGCTTCATAGAATGTGTTTGGGAGGGTCCCCTTTCTTTCTATTTCACGGAATAGCTTGAGGAGTATTTGGATTAGCTCTTCTAAAAATGTTTTATAAAATTCACTTGGAAAACCATCTGGTCCTGGGCTTTTCTTTGATGGTAAACTCTTTATTGCTGATTCTATCTCTTTGATTGTTATTGGCTGGTTTAAGTTTTCGATATCTTCTTGACTCAATTTAGGGAGGTTATATGTGTCTAGGAATTTGTCAATTTCTTCTAGATCTTCCATTTTGTTGGAGTACAGTTTTTTAAAATAGTTTCTGACTCTCTTCTGTATTTCCATACTGTCAGTGGTAATATCACCTTTTTCATCTCTTATTTTGGTAATTTGGGCTGATTCTCTCTTTCTTTTGCTTAGATTGGCCAATGGTTTATCTATCTTGTTTATTTTTTTCAAGGAACCAGCTTTTAGTTTTGTTGATCTTCTGTATTTTTTTTTATTCTCTAATTCATTAATTTCTGCTTTGATTTTCATGATTTCCTGTCTTCTCCTGGCTTTGGGGCTAGATTGTTCTTGTTTCTCAAGTGCTTTTAGCTGTGTCATTAGGTTATTATTTGGTGATTTTCTGTTCTTATTATGTGGGCACTCAGTGCTATAAATTTCCCTCTTAGTACTGCCTTCAGGGTGTCCCAGAGATTTTGATATGTTGGTTTCTGGGAGTTTTTTAATTTCTCCCCTTACTTCTTCTATGACCCACTCTTCATTTAGCAGTGTGTTGTTCAGTCTCCAAGCGCTTACTCGGTTACTTTGGGTCTTCCTGGAGTTTATTTCTAGTTTCACTGCACTGTGATCTGAGAAGATGCAGGGAGTTATGTTGCATTTTTTTAATTTGCCGGTGCTCGCTTTGTGGCTGAGAATGTGGTCTATTTTGGAGAAGGTTCCATGAGCAGCTGAGAAAAATGTGAATTCAGTTGTAGTTGGGGGGAATATGTGTCTAATAGGTCCATTTGGTTTATGGTATCCTTTAGGTTTGAGGCATCTCTACTGACCTTTTGTTGAGAGGAATGATCTAGATGTGTAAGAGGAGTATTGAAGTCTTCTAGTATTAGTGTATTGGTATCTATGTGTGTCTTTATATGCAGGAAAATGGAAATAAACCCCACTTTCTTACCCTGCACAAGAGTCAACTCAAGGTGGATAAAGGACCTGGAAGTCTTTCAGCTACTTGAAGAGGGCATAGGACCAACACTTGAACACATAGGCACAGGTAAAAACTATCTCAACAAGACCCCAAAAGCACAAGCAGCCCAAAGGAAGATCAATACATGGGATTACATTAAACTGAAGATCTTCTGTGCAGCAAAGGAAACTATCAAGAACCTCAACAGAGAGCCTACAGAGTGGGGGAAAATTTTTGGCAGTTACACTTCAGATAGAGGTCTAATATCTAGGATATACAAAGAACTCAAGAAAATCACAACTAAGAAAGCAAATAACCCAATCAAAAATGGGCAAAGGATCTAAATAGACACCTCACAATAGAAGAAATACAAATGGCTAATAAATGTATGAGGAAATGTTCCACATCATTGGCAATCAGGAAGATGCAAATCAAAACTACCCTGAGATTTCACCTAACTCCAGTCAGAATGGCAATCATAAAAAAACACTAACAACAACACCTGTGTGGAGAAGTGGGAACCCTAATACATTGTTGGTGGGAGTGCAAACTTGTGCAACCACTTTGGAAAACAATATGGAGGATCCTCAGACAAATGGGAGTAAACCTACCATATGACCCAGCAATTCCACTACTGGGTATATATCCAAAAGAATGGAAACCAAACTACCAGACCGATGCATGTGTATCTATGTTTATAGCAGCTCAATTCACAATAGCCAAACTATGGAAGCAGCCAAGATGTCCATTGACAGATGAATGGATTACAAAACTATGGGATATGTACACAATGGAATTTTACTCAGCCATAAAGAAGAACAAAATCATGTTCTTTGCAGGGAAATGAATGCAACTGGAAAACATTATGTTAAGTGAGATTAGCCAGTCACAAAGAGTAAAGAAGCATATGTTCTCCCTAATATGCGGATGCTAGGGAGAAGATGGGGCACAGGAGGGTCTCCATATGAAAAGGAGAGATCCTCAATAAGCTAAGAAGTTGAATTAATTCCAGTGGATGCATGGGGCAGAGGGACACCCTAAGGCATATGATGTTCTTACACAATCATGTCAAGGTCACTCACTGAACTGAACCTGAGAGTGAGGGAGGGTGAGGGAATGGGGTGGGAATTGGGGAAAAGGTCAAATGAGAATTGTGGAATTGTGTGCAATTATGTTGTTAACAACTTGTGCTTAACAAAGATGTATGCTACATTGCACGAACAACTACAAAAACCAATAAGAACAAAATCATGTTATTTGCAGGGAAAAGGAAGAAACTGGAAAACATTATGTTGTTAAGTGAGATTAGCCAGTCACAAAGAGTAAAAAAAAGCATAGGTTCTCCCTAATATGCGGATGCTAGGGAGAAGATGGGGTATGAGAGGGTCTCCAGATGAAAAAGGAGAGACCCTCGAAAGCAAAGAAGTTGATTTAACTGAAGGGGTTGGACGGGGGGAGGGAGCACACTAATGTATATCAAGGTTACTCACTAAACTGAACTTGAGAGAGAGGGAGGGCAAGGGAGTGGGGTGGGAATTCGGGCAAGGGGTCAAATGAGAATTGTGAGCTCATATATGGTTATCAGTTTGTACCTAACAAAGATGTATGCTTACAATGTATGAATAAAAAATTGAAGAAAATAAAATAAAATAAAATAAAAATAAAGAATAAAAAAAAAGAAAGGGAACTAAATCATTACTTCTCACCCTGCACAGGAGTCACCTCAAGATGGATCAAAGACCTGGAAGTTAAACTAGAGACTGTGAAGCTACCAGAGGAGGGCATAGGTTCAACACTTCAACATATAGGCACATAGAATCTTCCTCAATATAATCCCAAAAGCTCGGAAAATTAAAATAAGAATTAATAAATGAGATGGCATTAAACTGAAAAGTTTCTGCCATTAATGGAAATTATCAAGAGCCTAAAGAGAAAGGACTTGAAATAGGAGAAGATCTTTGTGATATTGCAGGGTTTTTTTCCAGAGCTCAAAAATAACGCAGAGTACAATATAGCAAGTCACTCTAGTATCCTGACTTCCCAGTAGATATAAAAGCTAAGTTTATACTCACATTATACTGTGATCTATTAAATGTGCAATTGGCATTTATGCCTGAAAATGTACACATTTTAATTAAAAGTACTTTATATGTGATCATCTAAGCTTTTGGAAAAATATGACCAATAGATAGGCTTGATGTAGAATTGTGTAGCCTTCAATCTGCAGAACTGAGACTCATGTGCAGGGCAAGGGAGCAAACCACAGAGAAAAAGCATGTCTTCATGTGAAACATTCTGGTCATAGCAGGTATAGAAATAATACTTTTTTAAGTACAGGGATAAATTATAGTTAAAAATCATCAGGCTCAGTGGAGATCCTTAAAGAAGCTTCACCCCAAGGTCCTCCAAAACATGATAATGGAAAAGGCAAAAAACAACTAATATTGTTGCACATTTTTCAGCTGACCCTACATTGATTTTTGACTCATATTTTTATTCACTGCCAGAATATCCATTTTCTGTACAATTTTAGTTTTATGATATTGACTGAACATTCCTATCCACTCTGTAAAATTTTAACATATATGCTTCATGGAGCAGAAGTGAGAGGTGTGAATAATGAGGAGGGATGCTTGAACTGTAAGTTACTAGGAAGGACACAATCCACTCATTACTAAACACTGTAACCAAATTTGCAGCATATCCCATGGACTTTCCCTTGATACCAAGAGGCCAAATCAGGTACCATGGTCCTGTCCATGCCAGGACTAAGAAACCACAACTTTTCCCATGACTCACCCTTTATACTACTCACTTGTATAGCATTCTCAGTAGAAATTGCACTAATAATTAAAATGCTTTGTTTTTACACAGAACTCTCATTGTTATCAAGTTAAATCTATTTTGTTACGTAAAATTCTAATGGGGCTAAGATGCTACAGAAGCCACCTGTTTTTCCCAAAATATCTCTGAATGCTATCCAGCCTTTCATACTTCCACAAAGCAGCACTCCAGGGATCACAGCTGGATAGTAAAACAAAAAATACAAACAAACAAAAGTTTTCTGAGGGTTGCTCATTTAAAACTCACTGCAATTACTTTCTACAGACACAGTCTTTCTTGGTCCTCTATTAAGTCAGGTTTCTCTTTTCAGTGTTACTTGTAGTACTGTTCTTGCCATGACTACTTTGCTCTGATGTCTTTATTATAAAGAGAGAAAGATATTCTATGCAGCTTAAGCAAAATATGAAGAGGTATTTGACAGCTACAGAGTTGCACAAGAAAATAAGGACAGAGATTGATGGAGTTCACAGGAGACCATGGACAAAGAAAAGCTTAAAGGAACTGAGTATTCTTCATTCTCTCATTCTCTTCTGTCTCCCGCTCCTGCCCAGGTAAAATGATCTCCTACCTCTGTTTTTTTCTGGGACTCTACTTTCCTCTCCCCTCCTTTTTCTTTCAGGGAGACCAGATCTCTGCATACTCTCACCCAAGATAGCCAACTCAGGCACAGGACTACATACACAGGCTTTTGTTACCTTAGCTATGGTTTCTGAATTACTTTCCCAAACTCCCAGAGAAAAGAACCTGATGAACCCAGCAGGTTGAGTGTACATTATTCATGTATAAACAGAAGTAGAGATTACAGTTCCTGTTAAATACTCAACAGGGATAGTGGTCATGGAGTCCTTCTCAGGGAAAACAGTAACATTTTTATCAACATTTGTATTTTACTATGCATACCCAAGTCTATAGCAGCACAACTCACAATAGCTAAATTATGGAACCAAACAATATATCCTTCAAGAGATGAATAGGTAAAGAGAATGTGACATATACACACAGGGATTTTACTCATCCATAAAGAACAGTATTCTATCATTTGTGGGGAAATGGATGCAAATAGAGAATAGTATGATCATTGAGATCAGCCAGTCTCAGAGTGATATGTTTTCTCTGATATGTGAAAGTTAGAGAAAAAAATAGGAAAAATAAGGGACTTTAAATAACGTGGAGAGAGACCAGTAGAATAGAAAGGGAGTTGGGAAGGGGAAAACAATATTGAGGAAGGAAACAGTTCAAGTAGTACTATAGTAATATATGAAGGTTATCACTACCAATCTCACTAAGTTGGGGTGGGGGATTGGGGTGGGATGCACATACCAACTGCTGTGTACACCTATATTTGTATTTCGTTCAACCTCACTATGAAGTATAATTGTAACACACTAAAAAAAGTATAAAGAATTAATTGCCTATTTGCATATTTTTCCCTGAAACGTATGAGTTCCCTGAAGTTAAAAATCTTGCACCGCGTATTTGAAAACCATGCTTTCTTCTCAGTCTAACATGATCTTTTGGATGTGCCACCATTAAGCTAAAATGACTTGGAATTAACTAACGTAAACTTTTACATTATTGAATCTTGTTATACCGTCTTCCCCAGGGTATCTATTATTCATTTGCTCTTTTTTTAAATAGGTATTGTTTGTCCTGCTTCTGATCCTGATCACCTCACATTTGCATAACTAAGTCTTTTAATTAACCTCTCTATCATCAATATCTTACTGCTGGAATCTATTATGCTTCCTGTTAGTGGTGGAAGAAAAGTAATTTAAATGTTGTATTTGACAAGTAATTTACAGCAAAATGGCCACAGATTCAGAGGGATCCTCATAAGGCCAGGAAGCATGAGAACCTAGACCCTGAAAAAGTTCTGTGAGTGACTGAGCATAGCGAGGGCTCTGAGAGCTGGGAAGAGTCAACCACACTGTGCCTGACATGCAGGGATGGAGAGAAAGTTTGAGAATCTGGATGAGATGCACATGCTTTTTTTTTTTTTACACCTGCGGTCCTCTTTATTTATTTATTTATTTATTTATTTATTTTTATTTATTTTTAGGCAGTCATAGAAATTTTTATTCAGTTTTATGATTTCTATTTAATAATCCTTTAACCATTAAATATTAGAAGGAATGCATTATTCCCAATGCAATAAAACAAAACTAAACAAGAATTCCCCTTTACCTACATCCACTGCACTCTTCCCCAAAACTGTTTGTAATGTCTAATTTTTATTTTTTTTCCTGGAAGATTTAGTTTTTTGTTTTGTTTTTTTTTTTTTTAGCATGGATTTTTATACATTTCTTGGGTACAACAGGGTTAATTACACATTTTTGTTGGGTAGATGCACATGTTTTTTGCGTCACCATCTCCAATTATTTCTTGACTTGAAACAAGCTCCTTAACATCTTTTTAAATCTGTTGTTTCATACATAAAAGTTAATATTATAAAGTTGTTTTGAGGAGTAAAACTATTGTTAACAAATTACCCGGAAAATATGTAATGAATATGTTTATTTTATTTCTTAATTAAATGCAAAGACCTCCTGGTCCTTATGGAATTAGTAATTTGTAAGTAATCTTGAAGTGTATCTTATACCTGCAAAAGCATTTTTGAAAACCCAGCATGAAATAACAAGATATTTAAATCTATTTTGCTTATAAACAAATCAACATTCATAGATAATAAAGATAACTGTAAGTTACTCAAGACCTGGACATCAACATTATCATCCCAACTACCCTGAAAATTTATTGATGGTAGAAGAATCGTCTTTTATTTTACCTTTAAAAATGAATATCCATCAACAGTTGAATAGATCACAAAACTATGGTATATATACTCAATGGAATGTTGTTTTGTTTTGTTTTGCAGTACTGGGGATTTTAGAACCCAGGAGCATTCTACCTCTGAGCTACACCTCCAACCCTATTTTTATTCTTTATTTTGAAATGGTCTCACTAAGTTGTGGAGGGCCTCACTAAGTAGCTCATGCTAGTCGTGAACTCGGATCCTCCTGTCTCAGCCTTGTACTGGGATTACAAGAGTGTGCACTGACACACAATGGAATTTTATTTACTCATAAAAAAGAAAAAAAATTAATGACATTTTCAGGAAAATGGATGGAACTAGAGAAAGTATGCTAAACTAAACAAGCTAGTCTCAGAAAGTCAAGAGCCATATGTTTTCTTTTGTATGTGGAAGCTAGAAAGAATTTGTGAAACAAATAATACTTAAAATAAATCATGGAAGATATTAGACAAATATTGGAAAGGGATTTCAGGAGGGAGGTGGGGAGATGAATGGGAAAACTTGATGAAGGAAACAATTCAGATAATCCTATGTTCATATATGAAGTTATCAACACCAATTTTAATGTTGTGTATGGAGGGGGAGGAACGGTGTGGTACTGCTGGAAACACACAAGTGTTGTGTGCATGTGTGTGTCAGTCACACTGAACCCCCTATGATGTATAATTACAGTGCACCAATACAGATAAATTAAAATAAAATAAAAATTTGCACCCATGATGAATTAGCCACATTATGCAATGCCTCGTTTGGCATCTTGGATATAGTCCATTCACTTCCAGAGAGTTTCATTTTCTTATCTGTAAAAAGGGGTGAACAACATCGAACTCCTTGGTTTGATGTAAGCATAAATAGTGTATAATATTAAGAATACCTAATATATAATAAATAAAGGGCAAATAGTAGCTAGAGTATAAATGAACCAAAAAAAAAACCTTGCAAAATGGCACATTGACTTTCAGATCACTCACGACTTAATTAAACCTCGGCTACACATTTTCTACCTTAAAAGTAAAATGCTTTTTGATATTCTTTTAAAAATTTCAAAATGAACAAGCAGGAAAAGTAAATATTTTGAATTAATTTTCTCTAAGAACTATAACATAGGAACAAAAAAGGTTCTGGGTTAGTTATCAGATGTTCTGGGAGATTCAAACAGTGATATTGGACTTTTACTGACATAGTTCATCATTGTGTAGAAGTTCATTATAGATAGAAAAAATATTGGTACTAAAGGAAAGCCTGTGTCAATGCTATGATTCCCTCAAGTGAACTTGGAAAAATAGAGAGAGAAGATGAATCAGCTTTTGAATTGTATATGATTAGTGGCATCTCCAACCCTGTATCTAAAGATATGACAAGGACTTACATGATAAAGAGATTGCATGAAGCTGATCTAGAGTTTATCTTAATATTAGCTATGCTTGATAGGTTTACTTAGAAAATGTACATCTTCATAAAATTGCAGATGAAAAATTTTAATCTAATTCAGAAGTCAGACTATCTCCAAATATACTACAGTAACTTACAAAGCAATAATTTGTAAATAAAATGCATTCTATGATTCCTAATTAATTTATCCATGAAAATAAGTAGAGCAGGGTCATCATATTTTAGTAGTTCTTTTTAATAATCTATATTTAACAATATAAAATAGGATGGAATTCAGATATATCACATATTCACCTTTAAAATTCCTCACTTAAAACAACTATGGTTTGACCAGGAACAAATAAATATCACTTTCCATGTAACTACTTATGTTTAATAAATTGAATCTATGGTGATTCATTTCTTTAATTGAGGCTAAATTCATAAAGCAACAAGTTAATTATTTTAAAGTGTTCAATTCAATGCCACCAAGTACATTCATAATGCTGTACAACCATTATCAATATCCAGTTTTAGTTCATTTTTCTCAAAAAACATCAACCATAAAGCAATTATTATGTATCTACCCTTCCTCTATTCCCTGGCAATATCAATTTGTTTTCTGTCTCTATGAATTTATATTCTATATATTACATGTAAAAGGACATTTGTATCTGTTTTCTTTCACTGCGAATAATGTTTTTGAAGTTCATACATGTTGCGGCATATGTAAGTACTTCAGTCCTTTGTATGGCTAAGTAATATTCCATTGTATATTCATGCTATAACTTGTTTATCTAATTATATCTAGACAGATGTTAAAGTAATTTTCATCTTGTGTGTGTACCAGTATCTCTTTGAGTATGCTTGTGTTTCTTTACATATTTTTCTGGAAATGGAATTATTGGGCCAGATCTTTTTTTTTAACATATTTAATATATTTAATTAAATATTGAACTTTGTAATATACAGATTTACTGCCTAGAACATGCTTAGGATTACAGAAATATTGGGAAAAAATACAAAAAGTTAATATATCCCCCATGAGTATATGTAGGATTACAGAAATATTGGGAAAAGATACAAAAAGTTCATATATCCCCCATGTCCTTATACATGCAGAGCCCCCGTTGCTATGAACATCCTGTCCCAGCATCTAGAGTTGTTTCAATTGATGAACATACATCAGCACTCTATTATCATCCAAATTCCATTCCTTGGGAGAAGATCCAAGATGGCGACTGAGTGAACCGTCTTTTCACAAACGCCTTAATTTGGATCTAAATTTACCATAAAAAGATCTTTTCAACAGAAGGAAAAAAGTGAAATCTGAACCACAAACAAATAAAGAAGATCAAGAAAGCAGAGCGGGGACAAGAAAAGACGCCAATCACGCAGCGATCCGCACTCCGCGCGGACCCCCGCCGGCCCTGCTCTGCCGGGGCAGGCAGCAGCCGGGCTCAGCACTGAGGAGGTAGGCTGTGGAAGGGCAGGACCAGGAGCCTTGGGGGCAACCCAGACGCTGGGAACAGCGGGCCCCGGGACACAGCACCCCTGGCACCCTGCGACGCACCCAGGCGGAGATCAGAACTGTGGGGAATTCAGCGTGGGCACCCGCGGGTCTGGGGTCCGTCCCGGCGCATCGCCTCAGCACGGAACTGCGACCGCCCAGAGCCTGAAGTGGGACGCAGCTTCTTGGCGGAGGCCTGGGCCTGAGGTGGGAGCGGAGGAGCTGACTCCGGGAGGGGCAGGACGAGTCAGCGGGAGCCGGCGGGCCGTGAAGTGGCGGCCCACCATCCCCCCTGCTAGCCCTTCCCAACCAGCTACCCGCCATCTGGCCAGATTATCACCAGCCTGCGCCCCTCAGCAACCCGGGAAGGTCGAGCAGGCAGGTCAGCCTCCAGGGATGGAAAAGTGAGCCTGAAGCAGATCGGCCGGGAGCCCAGCATCTTGACTAGGGGAAGAGAGGGAGTGCTTGAAGCCTGGGCGTGAACTTGGAGCGCCTGGGTGGAGATCGGGAGATTTGGGGGACCCAGCGTGTGGCTGCCACCATCTTAGCCGCCAGCGCCCTTCAACCATCCTCCTCTCAGCTATCCAAACCATTGTTGTCCGACTGCGCCCCCAGCTGTCCAGGAGGTGGAACAGGCCGAACAGCAGAGAACCGAGCCTGCACGCCAGCCCCTCCCACCAACTTCCTGCTAGCTACACAGACCATCATTGTCCATCTGCGCCACCAGCCATTAGAACAGGAACAGGCCGAACTGCAGGGAGACGTAAGTCGAGTCACGCGCACCTCGAGTGCAG
>PVLC010003090.1:16304-53745 GCA_004027655.1 Graphiurus murinus
TTTTTTTTTTTTTTTTTTTGCGGTACTGGGGATTGAACTCAGGGGCATTCTACCTCCGAGCTATACCCCCAGCCCTATTTTTTTATTCTTTATTTTGAAACCGAGTCTCACTAAGTTGCAGAGTGCCTCACTAGGTAGCTGAGGCTGGCCGCGAACCCGGATCCTCCGGTCTCAGCCTCCCAAATGCTGGGATTACAAGTGTGCGCCACCA
Organism: Graphiurus murinus; assembly: GCA_004027655.1. Taxonomy (NCBI): domain Eukaryota; kingdom Metazoa; phylum Chordata; class Mammalia; order Rodentia; family Gliridae; genus Graphiurus; species Graphiurus murinus. The sequence goes on from PVLC010003090.1 coordinate 16,516, forward strand.
CGCCCAGCTTTTTATTTTCTATTTTGAAACAAGGTCTCACTAACTTGCAGAGGGCCTCACTAAGTAGCTGAGGCTGTCCTTGAACCTATGATCCTCCTGTCTCAGCCTATATTCTTTAAAAAATGATTTTTTGTGTGTGGTACTGGGGATGGAACCCAGGATCATTCTACCTCTGAGCTATACCCCCAGCCCTATTTAATTCTCTTATTTTGAAACAGGGTCTCACTAAGTTGTGGAAGGCCTTACTAAGTTGCTGAGGCTGGCTTTGAACTTGCAATTCTCCTGTCTCAGCCTCCCAAGTACTGGGATCACAGGGGTGTGCCACCACGCTTGGCCAAGAAATGATTTAAAAAAAAAAAATTTTTTTTTAAAGTTCCTAAACTGCCGGGCATGTTGGCGCACGCTTGTAATCCCAGCATTCGGGAGGCTGAGACCAGAGGATCCGGGTTCGTGGCCAGCCTCAGCTACCTAGTGAGGGACTCCGCAACTTAGTGAGACCCTGTTTCAAAATAAAGAATAAAAAATAGGGCTGATGGTATAGCTCAGAGGTAGAACGCCCCTGAGTTCAATCCCCAGTACCACACACACACACACACACACACACACACACACACACACACACACACACACACATAAAGTTCCTAAACTTCACAAGACTGAAACTAAGATCTATTGTTAGCGATGGATCCTAGCGTCCCAGATACCATACAGAAGACAATGTGTGCTTGGAAGCATTTGGTTTTCCTCTAAAAACAAAGTATTCGCAGCTTCAACGTCTAGGCCTTGTAGACTCTGGGGCTTGGGGATTTTAAGCAGGAGATGACAAGCTCTCATCTCCCTCCCCTCCTCAGCTCCAATACCCAGCAGGAGGGCTGGATTCCACTACTGGCTTGGTACCCGCCCGGGCCCAGACAGTTCAACTTGCCATCCAGAGAGGCTGGGCAGGTGCAGGCGAGGGGCAGAGACGAGGAAGAGGGAAATGGCTCCGCTCTCCAGGTGGGAAGGAAGGAGGGAAAGAGAGGCAGGGCCGCCTAGCTCTTCTGCTAGTGTCTCCCCGGTCAACTGTGGGAGGGGCAAGGCCTCACTAAGTTGCGGAGAGCCTCACTAAGCAGCTGAGGCTGGCCACAAACCTGCGATCCTCCGGCCTCAGCCTCCCAAGTGCTGGGAGGAGGGGGGGGGCGCTCAGTGCGGAGCCCTGCGTCGGCATCCTGCCTTTTGCGGCTCTGGACTTTTCTGTAGTACTAGGGTTGAACCCAGGGGCATTTTACCTCTATGCCATTTTTTTGTCTTTTTTTTTTTTTTTTGAGGTACTGGGGATGGAACCCAGGGGCATTCTACCTCCAAGCTACACTATTTTATATTCTTTTTTTTAAAGCTTTCTTTGTTTTTTTTTTCCTTTCTGGTGGTACTGGGGATTGAACTCAGGGGCATTCTACCTCTGAGCTATGCCTCCAGCCCTATTTTTTATTCTTTATTTTTGAAACCGAGTCTCACTAAGTTGTGGAGGGCCTCACTAGGTAGCTGAGGCTGGCCGGGAACCCGGATCCTCTGGTCTCCTATTTTATATTCTTTTTTTTTTTTTTTGCAGTACTGGGGATTGAACTCAGGGGCATTCTACCTTCGAGCTATACCCCCAGCCCTATTTTTTATTCTTTTTATTTTGAAACCGAGTCTCACTAAATTGCGGAGTGCCTCACTAGGTAGCTGAGGCTGACCTCGAACCCGGATCCTCCGGTCTCAGCCTCCTGAATGCTGGGATTACAAGCGTGCGCCACCACGCCCGGCCTATTTTATATTCTTTATTTTGAAACAAGGTCTCACTAAGTTCCAGAGGGCCTCACTAAGTAGCTGAGGCTGGCCAAGAACCTGCAATCCCCCTGTCTCAGCCTACCAAGTACTGGGATTACAAGCGTGCGCCACCACGCCCGGCATCTTCTTTTCTCCTTCCTCCCTCACTCTCTCCCTTCCTTCCTTCCTTCCTTCCTTCCTTCCTTCCTTCCTTCCTTCTTTCCTTCCTTCCTGGGAAGGAGTACTGGGGATTGAACCTAGGGGCACTCTACCTCTGAGCTACACCCCCATCCCTGGTTTTTTTTTTTTTTTTTTGCGGTACTGGGGATTGAACTCAGAGGCATTTACCTTCGAGCTATACCCCCAGCCCTATTTTTTATTCTTTTTTTTGAAACCGAGTCTCACTAAGTTGCGGAGTGCCTCACTAGGTAGCTGAGGCTGGCCTCGAACCCGGATCCTCTGGTCTGAGCCTCCCGAATGCTGGGATTACAAGCGTGCGCCACCACGCCCGGCTTCCCATCCCTGTTTTATTCTTCATTTTGAAACAGGGTCTCACTAAGTTGCACAGGGCCTCACTAAGTAGCTGAGGCTGGCTACGAACCTTCAATCTTCGTGCCTCAGCCTCCCAAGTACTGGGATTAGAAGTATTTGTTACCACGACAGGCTCACTTAGTGGGCTTCGAGTTATACAGTTTACACCTGGACAGCTCCAAGGTGTGGCTTTCGTCTCATTTTAACCGCCCGGTATCATGCAGCAGACGCTGGCTGGTGGCCGTGTGACATCTCCCTTGCTGGGCCCGTGACTGGGTCTGCCGTGAGGGGAGTTCAGTCTCTTCCTGCCCCGCCGCCCGTCTCCCAGGAGACTCCGGGACTGTTTGTGCATAGATGCCCCATAAGCTTGTGGAGGCGGCTGGGAATTAAGTTGCTTATTAATTCATTTGGTCTTGACCTACATATGGTTGAATAATCACAGGACCATCTGTCCTCCTTAATTAACACGCAGAGGTGAAGAGGTTCCTTTCTACCTTCTGTGGATGCCATGTGAATCCTATCAAGAAGCCCCCAAAAGACAGCCCCCCGAAGTGAGGCGACAGCTCCTGGGGAGGGTCTTGGCTGCTTCCGCTTATTTTTGCTGGTTTTGCTTATTTTGCTGATTTGTCTTCGTGGTGACCAGCCCTGGCAATTTCGCCAGCCACAAGCGATCTCACTCGCAAATGAATCCACATGAGTATACTTCCTTTCAGGTGCAGGAGAGAGGAGAGATTCTCCCAGGTGCCTGTGCGGTTCGTCTCCAGGAAGACCCCCCTCCCCACTTCCCAGGAGCCCCCCTCTCTGGCTGTGTGACCGGACAGACGGAAACGGTGTCACAGCACGGCTTCCTGGTTGTGGATGCCCCGTGAGATGGGTTAACAAGCTTGACGTGAAGCAAAACCTCAGAAACCCTCTGAATGGTCCTCGGAGGATCTGCGATCCTCCGGCATCAGAAACCCCGACTGCAGATTCGGGGTGCGACCAGAGACCTACTCTTGTAAACCGAATGCGGTGGTACACGCCAGTGATCCCAGCACTTGGGAGGCTGAGACAGGAGGATTGCAGGTTCGAGGCCAGTCAAAACCACTTAGCCAGATGCTCAGCAATTTACAGAAACCCTGTTTCAAAATAAAAAATAAACAGGGCTGGGGGTGTAGTTCAATGGTAGAACATTACTGGTTTCAATCCCCAATGCCGGTACTGGGGATTGAACCCAGGGGTATTCTACCTCTGAGCTACACCCCCAGCCCTATTTTTCTTAAATTATTCTTTATTTTGAAACAGGGTCTTGCTAAGTTGCAGAGGGCCTCACTAAGTAGCTGAGGCTGGCTGCAAACCCGGATCCTCCGGTCTCAGCCTCCCAAATGCTGGGATTACAAGCGTGCACCACCACGCGCCCGGCATCATTCTTTATTTTGAAACAGGGTCTCACTAAATTGCAGAGGGCCTCATTAAATAGCTGAGGCTGGCTGTGAATCTGTGATCCTCCAAAAAGTTTTTTGCCTCCGCAAAAAAAAAAAAAAAAAAAAAAAAAAAAAAAAAAAAAAAAAAAAAAAAAAAAAAAAAAAAAAAAAAAAAAAAAAAAAAACCAAAAAACAACCCTCCAGGTAGAACTATCAAGAGTGGAGACAGGAAGTCAGGGATGTGGGGTCTTTCTTACAATAGATGTGAGTGGTTTCCTTTTGAGAGACAAACGAAGCTCTAAAAAATCACCTCAGGGACTTCCAATATGGAGTCAGCCCATTGTGAATAGGCCTTGCTTTTTAGGATGAGCAAGCTCTGTTGAAACAAAGCCATTTTCCTTTCTTTCCCCTCTGTCTCCTTTCTGCCTAAATTTTATTCCTTCTATTCTACCTCATTATTCTTTATTTATTTATTTATTTTTTGTGGTACTGGGGATTGAACTCAGGGGCAATCTACCTCCGAGCTATACCCCCAGCCCTATTTTTTATTCTTTATTTTGAAACCAGGTCTCACTAAGTTGCTGAGTGCCTCACTAGGTAGCTGAGGCTGGCTTCGAACCTGGATCCTCCTGTCTCAGCCTCCCGAATGCTGGGATTACAAGCGTGCGCCACCACGCCCGGCATCATTTTTTATTTTGAAACAGGGTCTCAGTAAATTGCAGAGGGCCTCATTAAATAGCTGAGGCTGGCTGTGAACCTGTGATCCTCCTGTCTCAGCCTCCCGAATGCTGGGATTACAAGCCTGTGCTACCACGCCCAGCTTCGGTTTATTTATTTTTTATTTTTTTATTGGGGTATTGGGAGTAGAACCCCAGGAGCCTTGCCAAGGCTGGGCTTGAACCTGTGATCCTCCTATCTCAATCTCCCAAATTCTGGGATTACAGGCTTATCCTGGACTCTTTTTTAAATTTTTTTTCTTTTTTGTGGTACTGGGGATTGAACCCAGAGGCATTTTACTTCCAAGCTATTCCCCCAGCCCGATTTTATTTTTATTTTGAAACAGGGTCTTGCCAGATTGCTGAGGGCCTTGCTAAATTTCTGAGGCTGGCCTCGAACCTGCGATCCTCCTCCCAGTCTCAGCTTCCCAAGCACTGGGATGCCGGGTGCGCGCCCCCGCGCCGACTCCATCCTGAACTCTTCGAGGCCACTCGTGGTGTCGTTTGTAAGACGGAAGGTTCACATGTCCCGGTGCAATGCCCCCCTTGTTGCTGGACTTTCAGGATCTGGATGAAGAAGCGCACACGTTCACTTAGTCGCAGGGACTCCTGGAAGCTCTCGGCGCCCACGGGAGCCGTGATGTCACCTGACCACCTCCTGCTCCGTCTCATTCTTGATAGGGCTGGCTGGCTGTGGTGAAGACCTTTGCCCCAGAAACAGAAGGCAGGCGCTGGCCCTTTCGGATCCAAATGCCAGCAACTTTCCTCCCATAACCTTTGTGACACAATTGCCTCAGCTGGGACGCGTGACGGGGACCAAGAGAGGCTCCAACACCATCTGGTTAGGATGGCCAGGCAGCTCGGTGGATGGCGCGTGCCTTGCCCCTGGTTCCTAAAAGAGCCCCGTGCCTGGGGGTACCTGGTTGGTTGTGACCTGGCCGGGCAGGGTGGGTTTGCCCAGGGGAAAGCTTGCCAGAGCCTCCGCTCTGGTCGCCCGCCTGGTGAAGCAACCCCGGGATTACCTAGTAATGTTGCTTCAGGACAGACCTGATTCAGCTAAGGGCATTTATTGGTGTGTTTGGGAGCAGATGCAGTTTTAGGGGCTAAAGATGCCAGTGTAGTATCTGCGCTGTTGGAACAAAAGACCTGAGCCTGGGCCGTTTTTACAGGTCGGAAGGGTAGTTTCTCAGGGTCCTGGGGGAAGAAGTCGGAGGCCGGGGGGACCAGCGGGTCGGGGGTGTAGTGAAGGGTGCTGCTGCTAGGTGGCGCTGTGACCTCTCTCCCTGCAGCCCTTTTAGAAGGCCCACCCCAGCAGGAGGCAGATCCCTTGGAGTGGAGCACCTCCTAAAACCCTCATCTTTTATTATTATTATTATTATTATTATTATTATTATTATTATTATTATCATTATTATTTTGGTACTGGGGATTGAACTCAGGACCATTCTATCTCTGAGTTATACCCCCAGCCCTTTTCATTTAAAAAAAATTTTTTTTTTTGCAGTACTGGGGATTGAACTCAGGGGCATTCTACCTCCGAGCTCTACCCTCAGCCCTATTTTTTATTCTTTATTTTGAAACCGAGTCTCACTAAGTTGCGGAGTGCCTCACTAGGTAGCTGAGGCTGGCCTCAAACCTGGATCCTCCAGTCTCAGCCTCCTGGGATTACAAGTGTGTGCCACCACGCCTGGCTTATTTTTTTTTTTTTTTAATTTTGAGACAGGGTCTGTCTAAGTTGCTAAGGGTCTGTAAGTTACTGAGGCTGGCCTCAAACCTGTGACCCTCCCGTCTCAGCCTCCCAAGTACTGGGGTTATCCCCCCCTCCCCCAAGGCCTCATCTCTTAATCCCATGGTGTTGGGGATCAAGTATGAGCACGGGTTTTGGAACATTCGGACCACAGCAGATTTACAAAGACAAATAAGACGCAACTCCTGGGACCGGGAGCTCGTGTGGTGGACAAGGACCAAGCAAAGAACGGAAGGACAGAGACGGCCTGTGCCCAGCTGCTGGCGACACAGAGCGGGACCTTGCTGACAGCAGCAGGCGGGGACCCCCAGGGGTGCAGAGGAGGCGTGCCGGCAGGGGCCCTGTTAGCAAAGGCTTATTATTTTTTTTTTTTTTTGGTACTGGGGATTGAACGCCGAGGCATTCTACTTCTGAGCTACACCCCCAGCCCTATTTTTAAATTTTGAAACAGGGTCTCACCAAGTTGCGCAGGGCCTCACTAAGTACCTGAGGCTGGCCTCGAACCTGCGATCCTCCTGTCTCAGCCTCCCGGGATGACAAGTGTGCGCCATCATGCCCGGCTTAGCAAAGGCTTTTTGAAGAGGAGGATGCTCAGATTCGGTCTAGAGGAAAAGAACAGGAATTAGCTCGGTGGCAGGGGCCGCACCCAGGCACGCCGGGAAGGGAGGGCGCCAGCCGTCCTGTCTGCAGTGTGTCTAGGGCCAGGTGGGGGCAGGGCCTTGGGTGGGCGACGGTGTGCGACCAAGGACGCGTCTGGAGCAGGTGGCTCTGGCCGGTGCTGTGGCAGGAGGAGCAGCTGTTTTTCGAAAGCGCGGACGCCCAGGGCCCTGAGCGCACTGCGGGGGCGGTGGGACACCCAGGGCGGGGGTCCTGCAGGGCGCTGGCGCTGGACGCGTCCTCTGTCTGTGATGACAGGGGCAGCCGAGGAGAGCCTGGAGAGGCGGGAGCAGGGCCGGCCGAGGAAGGGTCCCCAAGAGGACTGAGCTGGGCCGGGGCTCCCCTGGAAGCGATGGAGGAGGAAGAGGGCGGAGAGCTGCAGATGGAATGGAGGCCCCTCGCCTGCCCCGCAAGGGACCGGGGCAGGACCCTCCCTCCGCGGCCGGGGAGCCCTCCTTTCTTTTTTCTTTTCTTCTTTTTCGGGCTGGGGTGTAGCTCGAAGGTAGAATGCCTCTGGGTTCAATCGTGGTCTCCCTCAGGGACAGCAGACCAGGACCCCGCCCCAGCCCTTTTATCGTGTCCTCCTCTGCCATTTTCCAGCTGTGGAACAGCTGCTCTGCTTCCTTCCAGCTCAGCTCCCGAGGAGGTGGCAGCAATTCCTAATTCTTCTTGATTCTTCTTGGGTCCAAGGGAGGATAAACCTCGGAAGGGAACTTTTTTTTTTTTTTTTTTTGCGGTACTGGGGATTGAACTCAGGGGCATTCTACCTCCGAGCTACACCCCCAGCCCTGTTTTTTATTCTTTATTTTGAAACCGAGTCTCACTAAGTTGCGGAGTGCCTCACTAGGTAGCTGAGGCTGGCCTCGAACCTGTATCCTCCGGTCTCAGCCTCCGGAATGCTGGGACTATTTTTTATTCTTTATTTTGAAACAGGGTCTCACTAAGTTGCAGAGTGCCTCACTAGGTAGCTGAGGCTGGCCTCGAACCTGGATCCTCCGGTCTCAGCCTCCCGAATGCTGGGATTACAAGCGTGCGCCACCATGCCCGGCTTTAATTTTAAAATATTTAAAAAAAATCAATGTCGAGGGCAATGCAAGTGATTCTGAATAACATTACTAGATTATTTTTGTCAATGTGAAGGTCACGCTGACTAGTGTCATTGAGATCAGAGGGAGTAACTATTTCATCTTTCCTCTTGGCCGGTTTCATGACATCTGATGAAATCTCATTTCAGAGATTAGATGAAAAGTTGTTTCTGGTTTTATCTGGAACAAGGGACGGTAGGTTGGTGAATGTATTATTTCAAGGTTGAAATGCATTTCAGAGTCAGAAACTCAAGCCCAGGTACCACATCAGATCAAATAGTAAGTATGGAATTGTGAATAAGAGATTTTTTCTACTTAATTACAAAAATGAAGCAAAACTAGAAATCTCATCATGTTGCCAGGTATGGTGGTGCATGCCTGTAATCCTAGTACTTGGGAGGCTGAGACCAGAGGATCACAGGTTCAAGGACAGCTGTAGCACTTAGCTAGACCCTGCTTCAAAATGAAAACAAAAAACAAACAAACAAAAAAAACCAACGGACTGGAGGTGTAGCTCAGGTAGAACACCTCTGGGTCAAATCCCTAGTACTGAAAATAAATAAATAAACAAAACAAAACACCCCCCCCCTCTAAAAAAACCCCACCTCATAATATTCTTAATTAGAAAGTAACAGTGGGTTGGTCAGGGTATTCAGAGAAACAGAACCAACAGGAGAGAGAAGGAAAGAGCGAGAGACCGAGACTTAAAGGACTGGCTCCCATTTCTGTGAAGTGCGCAATCGGCAGGGCTGGCAGGCTAGAAATTAGGGTAAGAGTCGATCATGCAGGCTGCGGTCCAAGATCTACCAAGTGAGGCGGGCGGCTGAAGGCAGGCAGCGTTTCTCTGTGGAAGCCTCGAGGCAGAATCGCTTCTTTTTCAGGAAACTTGTCTTGCTCTTAAGGCCTTCAATTGATTAATGGGGTCCACCTGCACTAAGGAGGGCAATCTGTGTGTGTGTGTGTGTGTGTGTGTGTGTGCGCGCGCGCACGTGCTTGGTACTGGGGATTGAACTCAGGGGCATTCTCCCTCCGAGCTATACCTCTAGTACTATTTTTTATTCTTTATTTTGAAACAGGGTCTCCCTAAGTTGCAGAGTGCCTCCCTAGGTAGCTGAGGCTGGCCACGAACCCAGATCCTCTGGTCTCAGCCTCCCGAATGCTGGGATTACAAGTGTGCGCCACCACGCCCGGCTTTTTTTTTTTTAATTCTTTATTTTGAAACAGGGTCTCACTAAGTTGTGGAGTGCCTCACTAGGTAGCTGAGGCTGGCCGCGAACCCGGATCCTCCGGTCTCGGCCTCCCAAGTACTAGGATTACAAACGTGTGCCACCACGCCTGGCTGCAGCCCTATTTTATTTTTATTTTTGCAGTACTGGGGATTGAACCCAGGGGCATTCTACCTCTGAGCTACATCCCCAACCCTATTTTTTATTCTTTATTTTTGAAACAGGGTCTCACTAAGTTGTGGAGGGCCTCACTAAATAGTTGGGGCTGACCACAAACCTGTGATCCAGCCGGGCATGGTGGCACACACTTGTAATCCCAGCATTCGGGAGGCTGAGACCAGAGGATCCGTGTTCGCGGCCAGCCTCACTACCTAGTGAGGCACTCCGCAACTTAGTGAGACTCGGTTTCAAAATAAAGAATAAAAAATAGGGCTGGGGGTGTAGCTCGGAGGTAGAATGCCCCTGAGTTCAATCCCCAGTACCGCAAAAAAAACCCCAAAAAACCAAACCTGTGATCCTCCTGTGTCAGCCTCCCAAGTACTGGGATGACAAGTGTGCACCACCACGCTCTGTTCTACTTGAAGCCAGCAGGTTATAAATGTTAACCACCTCTACAAATACCCTCAGAGTGGAATCTAGACTAGGGTTTGACCAAACGCTACGCACCATGAACCAGTCGAGTCGATGTAAAAACACCCATTGTGGCCAGATTCCAACTTGAACTTCTTTATTTTGAAACAGGGTCTCACTAAGCTGCGGAGGGCCTCACTAAGTAGTTGAGGCTGGCCGCGAACCTGCAATCCTCCTGTCTCAGCCTCCCAAGTACTGGGATTACAAATGTGTGCAACCACACCTGGCTGAGATTGTTAGTTTAAATAAGAAAATTATATGCCACCCAAGAGGCTTACCATTAGTCCCTTTCTACACTCAAGGAAAGTTAGGCTCAGAAATTAAGACTTGCAGTGAGGTGTGGAGGAACATGCTTGCAACCCCCGTACTTGGGAGGCTGAGATAGGAGGATCACAGGTTCGAGGACAGGTTCAGCAAGTAGTGAGATGCTCAACAACCTAGTGAGACCTTGTTTCCAAATAGAAAATACAATCAGACTGGGGTGTAAATCGAAGGTAGAATGCCTCTGCATTCAATCCCCAGTACCAAAAAAAAAGGAAATTAAGACTTGTTCAGCAGAGAGCAGCTGACCCCTCCAAGGCTAAACTCCTAAACTCTCCCATGCAGGCACCTGCTCAGGAAAACAGGAGTGAAACTGCTTGCTCCTGCCTTTCTTCCATAGGGAAAGTGACTTCTCCCTCTTATCTTCTTTTATTCCTTCACTGTTGTAAGGGCAAAGGTCTTTCCCCACAAGGAAGGCATGCTTTTCCAGGAAAGCAAGTTGGATTGGGCTGTTATCATTTGTCTTTGGGAAGATCAAATTTAGACAGTTCTCATTTTATCTTCTTTCTCTAAATTATCCTGGGTCGCTGGGCATGGTGGCGGGTGCTTGAAATCCCAGTACTTGGGAGGCTGAGACTGGAGGATCCAGGTTCTTGGCCAGCCTCAGCTACTTAGTGAGGCCCTCTGAAACTTAGTGAGACCCTTCTTTTTTTTTTTTTTTTTTCCCGGTACGAGGGATTGAACCCAGGGGCATTCTACCTCCAAGCTACATCCCCAGCCCTATTTTTTAGTCTTTATCTTGAAACGGAGTCTAAGTTGTGGAGGACCTCACTAAGTAGGTGAGGCTGGCCGCAAACCTGGATACTCCAGTCTCAGCCTCCCAAGTACTGGGATTACAAGCGTGTGTCACTATACTTGGCTGTAGTGAGACCCTTTTTCAAAATAAAGAATAAAAAATAGGGAGCCGGGCGTGGTGGCGCACGCTTGTAATCCCAGTACTTGGGAGGCTGAGACAGGAGGATCCGGGTTCGTGGCCAGCTTCAGCTACTTAGTGAGGCACTCCGCAACTTAGTGAGACCCTGTTTCAAAATAAAGAATAAAAAATAGGACTAGGGGTATAGCTCGGAGGTAGAATGCCTCTGGGTTCAATCCCTAGTACCAAAAAAAAAAAAAAAAAAAAAAAAAAAAAAAATAGGGCTGAGGGTGTAGCTCGGAAGTAGAATGCCCCTGGGTTCAACCCCCAGTACCGAAAAAAAAAAAAAAGAAAGAAAAAAAAATTACCCTGGGTATAGACGAGGATCTGCAGAGTGCTCAGAGATGGGCTGGGGCGGGGCTCCCCGCACACACTCACCCTGTGAGACTTCTAAGGGACCATTGAGCGTTTTCAGTTGTGAGAGCAATAGCGAGTCCTCCCTCCCTCCCTCCGGGGGTCCCTGCAGAACTGTTCTGATCACCCAGGCACCAGGTCGGAACTGGACTGGCACAGTGGTCAGGAAGACCGATGTGTATTCTGCAGTTAATATGGCCAAGCTGGAGCTCCACCCTCGTTGTCATCGACCCAAAGGTACCAGCCATCATCCAGTCTCACGGGTTTTTTTTTTTTGTGGTACTGGGGACTGAACCCCAGGGGCATTCTACTTCTGAGCTACCCCCAGCCCCCTTTTTTTATTTACTTATTTATTTTTTGTGGTACTGCAAATTGAACCCAGGGGCATTTTACCTCCATGCTACAACCCCAGTCCTATTTTTTATTCTTTCTTTTTCTACGGTACTGGGGATTGAATCCAGGGGCATTTTACCTCCAAGCTACACCCCCAGCCCTATTTTTTATTCTTTATTTTGAAACAGGGTCTCACTAAGTTGTGGAGGGCCTCACTAAGTAGCTGAGGCTGGCCGAGAATCCTCCTGTCTCAGCCTTCCAAGTACTGGGATTAAAAGTGTGCACCACCATGCCCGGCTCACATTTTTCTGATGTTTTCTTTTTTCTTTCTTTTTGGTAGCACAAAAGCTCTCCAAATGCTTAATTGCAAGCCCAATAAACAGAAACTAAGAGCTGCTGGGACGCAGCTCCTAGGCGCTCTTCTTGGGCTGTGACTGTTCCTTGGGGTCCCAGTTTATATTTTCAGATTTGCTCAACAAAAATGTATTGAGCAACAACTGTAGCTAGCAGTGCAGCAAGTGTGGAAAAAATATTGGGCCGGGAGTGGTGGCACATGCCTGAAATCCCAGTACTTGGAGGATCCGGTTCCCAGCCAGCCTCAGCTACTTATGGAGGCTCTCCTCAACTTAGCGAGACCCTGTTTCAAAATAAAGAATAAGAAAAGCCCCAGTACTTGGGAGGCTGAGACCGGAGGACCACAGGTTCGCTGTCAGCCTCAGCTACTTAGTGAGGCCCTCTGCAACTTAGGGAGACCCTGTTTCAAAATAAAGAATAAAAAATAGGGCTGGGGGTATAGCTCGGAGGTAGAATGCCCCTGAGTTCAATCCCCAGTATCAAAAACAAAAAACAAAACAAAACAAAAGGCCTAAAACAAGATATACAAATCTGGTCCCTAGTTTATCAGGAGAAACAGACGACAAGGCAACACACTGCCTTCAGTGATACGAGTGTACCTGATCGCACGGAGGTATGGAAGGGGGCTCCCTAACTCAGGCCGGGAGCAGAGTGTGGGCCTGGCTCAGGCTGAACTCCTTGGCTAGCGGGACGGTTACTTGAAAGGGCGTGCAGAAGCGACAGCGCAGGCTGCCGAAGGAGTGGGTAAGTAGCCGGGGTGTCCCCCAGTAAACTGGAGCTAGTTAAGTGGGAACTGCGAAGAGGCAGGAGTGGAGGGCCCAGGCTTTGTCTTGATTCTAGAAGACAAGCCACTGACGGCCTTTAGGCAGGGGGCAAGCGAGTTGAACCTGGACTTTCCATGGTTAACAGGACAATGAATTTCCTAAGAAAAACGGGGAGGTTGGGAGTCAACTCAGCAGAGTGAGAGATGACAGGAGAGAAAGGGCTTAAGAGCCCCCCTAAAATGAAAAGTGACTTGACAACTGCTCTCCTGGCTGAGTTTCCTCCTGGGGAAGATGGGAGTGGCCAGGGAGACCGAGACAGAGACTTCCCCCGCATAGCCTGGCACTGCGCCCTGACCCCTTAGGAAAGTTGTTTGTGCCCCTCGATCCCCGTGAAGATGAAAAATTCAGACAGTCTCCTGTCTCCCTTTGAACAAATCTATTTTTTTTTTTTTTCGGTATTGGGGATTAAACCCAGGGGCATTCTATCTCTGAGCTACACCGAAGTCCTATTTTTTATTCTTTATTTTGAAACAGGGTCTTACTAAGTTGTGGAGTGCCTCACTAAGTAGCTGAGGCTGGCTGAGAACCTGTGATCCTCCGGTCTCAGCCTCCCAAGTACTGGGATTACAAGTGTGCGCCACCACGCCCGGCTGAACAAATCTATTTTCCTCACCAACCTTTGTCTCCCAAATCTTAGTGTAGCAGAGCAGTGTGAAACTTTCATTCCTGGCAGGAGCAAGTTTACAGGGAAAATGATACCCTCATTTTGAGGTTCCAGAACAGCCTGGCAGAGATGTCCAGTAAGACTGGGTGTCTTGAGCCTGAAACCTTGGAGTAAGGGAATATACCATAATCCCAGGTACACAAGGATTAAAGATGTTTTTAGACGTTAACTGCTTAACTGTGACTTTTGGTCAAATTCATATATATCTTTCACAACCCACCAGCAAGAGCATATTTCTCTTCTAAATTTTTTTTTTTTTTGCGGTACTGGGGATTAAACCCAGGGGCATTCTACCTCTGAGCTACTACCCCAGCCCTGTTTTTTAATTCTTCATTTTGAAACAGGCTCTCACTAACTTGCAGAGGGCCTAAGTAGCTGAGGTTGGCCGTGAACCTGAGATCCTCCTGTCTCAGCCTCCCAAGTACTGGGATTACAAGCATGTGCCACTATGACCAACTCTCCCTTTTTTAAAACCAAATCTGGGCCATAACCTATGTAAAAAGCCTGCACTTTCACAAAACATTTTCCTTGGGGACAACTCTGCAGCCATGAAAACCATGCTCAGAGTGTTTGATGCAAGTCTTTTACCAGGTTTCTTACACCAAACTTCACGACGAGGCTTGGCCAAGTCCTATGCAGGCACAGTAACACTGGACAGTCTCTGGGGCAGTCACAAGCAGGCCTGGTCTCTCAATCCCTCGTGAGGGTGCAAGGCACGTGAAGCTGCTGTCTAGCCCAGGGCTTCTTTAACGTGACTCCAAGTGTGGCGAGGAGGTACAGGGATTTGTGACATGGCCTACGAATTACGTTTTTGGCTGAAAAATGCAAGCTGGGTGTGGTGATGCATGCCTGTCATCTTAGTACGTGGGAGACGAAGACAAGAAGTTTGCAGGTTCAAGACCAGCCTCAGCAACTTTGTGAGAACTTGTTTCAAAATAAAAAATAAAATAGGGCCGGGCATGGTGACGCACGCTTGTAATTCCAGTACTTGGTAGGCTGAGACAGAAGCATCACAGGTTCTCAGCCAGCCTCAGCTACTTAGTGAGACCCTCCACAACTTAGTGAGACCCTGTTCCAAAATAAAGAATAAAAAACAGGGCTGGCCGCGTAGCTTGGAGGTGAATGCCCCTGGGTTCAATCCCCAGTACCACACACACAAAAAACATAGGGCCAGGGTGTAGCTCAGCTAGAATATCTAGTACCAAAGCTGTGGGGCGGGGTTGAGGAGAAAAAGAAAAAAGGCAATACTGACTGGGCTTTTTTCCCCCACAGCCAAATCATAATCTGATTTGATAGCACCTACCAAGCTGACAGCTGACCTTAGATGGAGCGTGCTCAACAGCCACCTTTGGTATTTGCCGTGCTCCTTAGAGGGCACAACCCCAAGTCCAGTCTCCTCGTTCAAAAGGCTTCCCGCCAAACTACTGAAAATGAGAACCATTCCACTAGATTAAGGAATCATCTATAGAACACAGTTTTATTTCAAGTCCAAAACACAAAATTACTCATTTTTGGTAACAGACCGCATCAGTTTGCTGCATGAATACTTAGGGTTTCTCTATTCACAAGTTCAGCAGATTTATTACGAAACTTTAGGCTCAAATGACTCATGTGGATAAATACCAGCGTACTACAGAGGACGCGTACTTTTAACAATTTTGTTTAGAAAATATTTTACATAAAAACACGCAAAGCACTTATCAACACTCTTCAGTCTTCACAAACATTTTTTAGCCAAGATTTGGCCAGAGATCATAACTTTCTACAAAACATCCCAAGATTGACTAGAATGCAGTATTTTATATACTTTAAGCTTATTGTTGCAGCTAGGTTTCCCTTTCTTTGAAGGCTTCTGCATATATTATACCATTAAGCATTTTCTTTAGTGATTTAAATAGAATTTGTGTATGTGTGTGTATAACTTATCCCCAACCAAAAACCTAGTTGTGATGAAATCAAGTAATTGACCTATGTAGGGCTTTTGGTAAGGGCATTCTCAACCTAAGGATGAACTGACCACCTGTCAGTACAATACCCCTATTGTTTCATGTTCAAAACTACTGCCTGGAGAGTTACTACTTCCAGGAGTATCAGTTCCCATCAAAATATAAAGTAAAAATATGTATACTTTAATATATCACTTCTTACCTGAATAATCTCAGATCTCTTGAGAATGTTCCACAAAAGCGGAATTTCTTTACATTACACTGAATGTGGTACAATGTGTACGATTTGGGTAACCAGTGCTTTTCATTTCCAAGATTTTTTCCTTATCTTGAATCAAATGCACAACTTTATTACCATATCACAATGCACTGGCTTACATTTTGCATATAAAGTCCAACTCAAGCTTATTTTGGTTTATTGTACATGCTTTATTAAAACGTACTTGTATTTACAGTATCTGCAGAAAGAGTCCTTCCAAGGCCCTCCACACATCCAGACGCAGCCACACAGACATCCGTACCACGGCCCCATGCACCCCAGGGAGACGTGAGGGTCAGACTCCTAAGAGTAGGCAGCTTTTGGGGGTAAGAATTGTTGATTTAAAAAAAAAAATTTTTTTTCTTTTTTAAAAAGAGAAAAGCATAGGGGAATGCATTTGGCCATTACATTGCTAATTAAATTTATGTATATTAACATACATGGCAGTTAACACTGAATATTCCTTTTACATTCTATATACACAGAATGACATCAAGGTTTTGTGGTCAACAGAATATTCCAACTTCAGTCTCAATGCTGCTTGTAGTGACTTCAGAATTCATATAGGGGCTTACCCTAAAAATAATTCAAGTCTATGGAAGTGAAATAAGGCACAATTAATATTGATTTGACCTAGGGGAAAGGAGGGAAGGAATACAACTAGTTTCAAATGATCTCAGTTGGGGAATTGCTTTGACTTTAATCCACTTGAAACCCATTCTAATTTCCGAAGATTCCTTAGAAATTAGTTTTTTTTTTCTTCTTCTTTTCCCTGACAAAGCCCAAAAAGAAAAGTTTGGGAATTCACATTTTAATGTTTCAGTAGCCTAAACTACTCTAATGTGTAACTCCCACCTCCCCTGCCCAGGTCTCCCTCCTCAATGCTAAAATAAAAACACAGCATGTGAAATAGGAGTCCCTTGCTGTCGTTGAGATTTGTACACTTGAGTAGAAAATACATATCTGGTTGTCTTTGATATACTTTTAAACAGAAAAAGAAAAAGGAAAGGAGAGGAGAGAGAGGGAGAAAGGGAGGGAAGGGGGAAGGAGGGAGGGAGGGAGGGAAGGAGGGGGAGGGGGAGAAAGAGAGGGAGGGGGAGGGGGGAGAGAAAGAGAGAGAGAGAGAGAGAGAGAGAGAGAGAGAGAGAGAGAGAGAGAGAGAAAGCTAAAAGTAACTTTGTGACTTTCTTGTAGTTTAAGAAATCCCTGTCTCCTCTTTTTCAGGATGATGAAGCCCCACCAGACATTACAAACAACTGCAACAAACGAGTTTGGCAGCATAAATGTCTAGTATCCAAATCTTCATAGTGAGACTCATTTATCTTGTACACAATCTGTTGAATGTTTTTCGCAGCAGGTGAATCAAACCCAAAGACACTGGACATTCTGTGAAAGGGAGTAAGAATTGCAGTTCTGAAGGCCCCTGACTTTGGTTGTTTACAAAGGTCAGTCCTGTTTATTGTGGTCCTTGGTATCTTCTTCATCTGTGTATTCTGATGGTTCTTCCCCTGGTTTTAGGAGTCTGCCTACATAATCATATTTTTCTGAAAGATACATCAAAAGAAAATCAGTAGTGGTCAAATTGGTTTCACTATTCCATTATACAGAGGGAAGGTGTTTGCCCCTTTTAGACTCATAGAGAAAAAGCTCAACTTATCCCAATGCTTCAGCATGGCTGGCCTTTATACACATGCAAAGCCTGAACAGAGAGAGAGCAGCAGGAGGAGGCTTGCAAGCTTGGGAATTCTCCTTGCAGAAGAGTGCTCTATACCAGTGGTTCTTATTAATCAAGACACCACATAAGAACACTTGTACACCTTTTTAAACAATACACGCGTACAGGACTCTTCTCGGAGATCTCCAGCCCAGGCCCGGGCTAGGTCTGGAGACGTGCACTTGGAAGTTGGTCTAATGTGCACTTTGAAACCAAGTCTCACTAAGTTGCGGAGTGCCTCACTAGGTAGCTGAGGCTGGCCGCGAACCCGGATCCTCCGGTCTCAGCCTCCCGAATGCTGGGATTACAAGCGTGCGCCACCACGCCTGCCATTTCTTTAATTCTTAGTAGCCCAAAATATTATAATTAAAGAAATGAATTGGAAGTGGAAGCTGGGCGTGGTTTGCGGCCAGCCTCAGCTACCTAGTGAGGCACTCTGCAACTTAGTGAGACTCGGTTTCAAAATAAAGAATAAAAAATAGGGCTGGGGTGTAGCTCGGAGGTAGAATGCCCCTGAGTTCAATCCCCAGTACCGCAAAAAAAAAAAAAAAAAAAAAAAAAAAAAAAAAAAAAAAAAAAAAAGAAATGAATTGGTAATGTAGGGAATTTCCAACAATTATCTAAGATTTATAAATATATTGGGCTTTGCATACAAGTGGCATAAAAATCCCTAATATTCTGGAGTACAGACCATGAAAAAAGAAATGGTAACTTTGTTGGGGCGGAGGTAGGGGTTGGGTTAGAAGAGCATGAGGTGGAGAGTCACAGGGTAAGCAGATTCGACTGAGAAATATTCCTGGGGAGAAAATATGACCTAGCAGTCTTTAAGAAAAGAAACCAATCGAGGGGAAAAAAATCTGTTACTTGTTACCCTGCTTTCTTTGAGGCCTCCGACTGTGCCCCTATAACATTATTATTTCTGCTCCCTAACACATTCTCTTCTTAGATCTATTACTTTCCTTGTTTTTGAGACCAGGTATGTAATTTAGAACTTTATAGGTGACACATACTCATTTATTGGTCAGGAACTAAAACCTAGGCTAAATATACTAAGATTACACTAAGAGCTGGGCACGGTGGCACATGTTTATAATCCCAGTACTTGGGAGGCTAAGGCACGAGGATCACAGGTTCAAAGACAGCCTCGGCAACTTAGGAAGGCTCTCAGCAACCTAGTGAGACCCTGTTTGCAAATAAGAAAATCCGACTGGGAGTGTAGCTTGGAGGTAGAGTACTTCTATGTTTAATACCCAGTACCACAGAACAACAACAAAAACAAAACCTAGGTTAAATGAACTAGCTATTAAGAGGATTAGATAAAAAGACTACTTCATATAGTAGAACACTTCAAATGCCAAGAAATAAGGAAAGCTGCCAGGCATGGTGGCGCACACTTGTAATCCCAGTACTTGGGAGGCTGAAACAGAAGGATCAGGGCTCGAGGCCAGCCTCAGCTACTTAGTGAGGCTCTCTGCAACTTAGTAAGGCCATTTCAAAAGAAAGAATAAAAAATAGGACTGGGGGTGTAGCTCGGAGGTAGAATGTCCCTGGGTTCAATCCCCAATACTGCAAAGAAAAAGAAAAAGAAAAAAAAAAAAAAGAAAAGCTGTTTAAAGGGACCCAGGAGTCAGAGCAGCAGCTTGCACAGTGGCACGGAGGTGGCAGGAACAGCTGCCACAAGGGTACAATTGGAACAACAGTCCCTTCTTCACTGCTCAGGGGTAAGATCAAGCAAATCATTTCGGAATAAATTATGATTACAGTATTGATATCACCGGTCAATTCTGGGCTTTCAGTGTTGTTGCTTTGATGGTGCAGGGGTTGAACCCAGGGCTTCAAGCATGCTAAGCATGTGCTCTACCCCTGGGCCACACGTTCCTCAATTCAGTTTAAATATGAGCTTATAATTTGTAACAGTTTTTTTTTGTTTGAGTTGGGGTCTCATTTTGTGCCCAGCCTGGTCTCAAATTCCTGGGCTCACATGATCCTTCTGCCTCAGCCTCCTGAGTGCTGGGCCTACAATGCACACCGCCATGCATGCCTGGCAACAAGTCAATGGTAAAAGATGAATTTTCAAAAAGTTATTACATGTAACAATCACTAATATTTACCTATGCTTAAAGTATCATCTAGTAATGATGGCTATAAAAAGATGACATCCTTAGTCTCTTCAAGCATGAGGTCACATACATGTTTCTCTGAGCAAGGACTTAATTTTTCAAAGACCCCAACAAAATGAAGGTACCTTTAAACTGCATTTCCCATTCTCGAACACTCTCCATCTGTACTGCGTTCAGATCCGAGAGGTCATCATACTCATCTCTGAGTGCATCCTTATCTAGGCAAAATGTTGCCAGTCCTCTGGAGGCATCCCTACCAGCAAAGATTCCATATGGACCCGCTGGAAGAGAGAAAAGAAATTATTTAGACTGACTAACAATGTTTTAGAATGTTCAAATAAAAACTCCTCACCATGACTCACATTGGGAACATAGCCTTAATTTCAAAATATGCAGATACTGGATAAGAAGAAATTTGTTGGAAACCTGCTTTTTGACTAAAGTGAAACTTTTTACTGAAACCCTTAAACCTTAAATTTCAATTACTTCAGATATCTCAAAACTTGCACTCAAAATGAAGACTGTGCCAGGCGTGGTGGTGCACGCTTGTAATCCCAGTACTTGGGAGGCTGATACTGGAGGACCTGGGTTCCTGGGCTAGCCTCAGCTACTTAGGCCTTCCACAACTTAGTGAGACCCTGCTTCAAAATAAAGAATAAAAAATAGGACTGACGTGTAGCTTGGAGGTAGAATGCCCCTGGGTTCAATCCCCAGTACTGGGGGAAAAAAAAAAAAAAGACTGTAAGATAGAAGTTAGGTTTAGCAGCCAGTTTGCTTGAGAAAACAAACTTTACTGGCTGCTGTTAGTAACAGTGGTGCTATGTAGAGAGGACCACAGAGCGTGCGCTGGCTCCGTGCTACACAAACCTCCAGGTGCACCACGCACCTGCGGTGTTCTGTGAGCACAGAGGCTGCTTCCTCTCTGCAGCCCTCGTGACTAGGTCAATGCCCAGCACACCGTCAGTACTCCTTTCCTGAGTCAATGACTTGGTAAAAATACGATCCATTTAAAAAATAAATAGTAAGCTGGGCGTAGTGGCGCATGCTTGTAGTCCCAGTACTTGGGAGGCTGAGACAGGAGGATCCAGGTTCTTGGCCAGCCTCAGCTACTTAATGAGGCCCTCCGCAACTTAGTGAGACCCTGTTTCAAAAGAAAGAATAAAAAATAGGACTGGGGGTGTAGCTCGGAGAAAGAATGCTACTGGGTTCAATTCCCAGTACCGCAAAATAAATAAATAAATAAATAAGCAAACAAACAAACATAATCTGGCTGCATAATACACACAGCCATTGTCAGTACGGAAAGCACCAGTCCTTACTTGCCATGGCTCCCGGGAACCAGAGGCAGGAGCAGCTGTGGGCGCATCCCTGCACAGGACAGCAGGCACCAGCCTCTGGAGGAGTGGCAGGCTCGAGGTGGTGACAGAGGTAAAACACTGCCTGTCAGCCCTGGAGAGCGGCAGCCCTCTGGTTCACCTGTGTCTAATGCCTAGCACAGAGCCCGGCGTGGTTGTGCACGCTTGTAATCCCAGTACTTGGGAGGCTGAGACAGGAGGACCACAGGTTCGGGGACAGCCTCAGCAAGCAGCGAGACTCTCATCAACCGAGTGAGACCCTGTTTCAAAATAAAAATCAAGCCGGGTATGGTGGCGTGTACTTGTAGTCCCAATACTTGGGAAGCTGAGACAGGAGGATCACTGATTTATGGACAGCCTCAGCAACTTAGTGAGACTGTTTCAAAATAAAAAATAAATAAAAAAAAAAAAGGCTGGGTGTCTACCTCAAAGGTAGAATGCCCCTAGGCTGAACCCCAAGCACAAAGAAAGAAAGAAAAATGGTGTTAAGCATTTAGAAATAGAAATTCAAGCCGGGCATGGTGGTGCATGCTTGTAATTCCAGTACTCAGTACTTGGAAGGCTGAGACAGGAGGACTGCTGGTTCAAAGCCAGCCTCACCAACATAGGGAGGCTCTCAGGTACCTAGCAAGACCCTGTTTCCAAATAAAAATAAAATAAAATCAGGCTGGGGGCATAGCTTGGAGGTAGAATGCTTCTAGGTTCAATCCCCAGTACAAAAAAAAAAAAAAAAAAATTCAATATAGTCTATTTATAGAGTAAAACCCAGAGTTCATTAAATTGGAGTTAATTATTTTAAGGGAAAAATTTTTTTTGAGGCACTGGGGATTGAACCCAGGGGCATCCTACCTGTGAACTACACCCCCAGTCCTATTTTTGTGTGTGTGGTACTGGAGATTGAACCCAGGGGCATTCTACCTCCGAGCTACATCCCCAGTCCTACTTTTTATTCTTTATTTTGAAACAGGGTCTCACTAAGTTGTAGAGGGCCTCACTAAGTAGCTGAGGCTGGCCTCGAACCTGGATCCTCCTGTCTCAGCCTCTCAGGTACTGGGATTACAAGTGTGCGCCACCAAGCTCATCTGGGAAATGTTAACTTCTAAAATTAAGCAAGGATGACTTCTAGAGAAAAGAAAGTAGCCCGCCCCGGAACAGTAGTGTCCTCCTCAGAACTCTACGTACTCACTGGCAATGGGTGCTTTCAGAAGACCCAAGAGGGGCGTGTGTGTGTGTTATGCTGGGGGTTGAACCCAGGGGCATTCATTCTATCTCTGAGCTGCACTCCTAGCCCTAAATTATTTTTTATTTTGAAACAGGGTCTCATCAAGTTACAGAGGGCCTCGCTAAGTTGTTGAAGCTGACCTTGAACCTGCAATCCTCCTTTCACAGCCTGTTTGTTAAAAAAACAATGATCTGCCCCCCATCCCAATTACAACCATTATTTATAGCCTCTAAAGGCTGACTGGACCAATGTCAAGTGACAAGTGAAACAAACAGAAGGAAAACCCAAACTGATCACAGCCATAACAACCTATAAATAGAAAATGATAGTTCCTACTTCTTAAAGAATTTCTCAGCAACCACATTTTCCTCTCAAGAGTGTCACAAAGTGGAAGGTACAGATTTTGCTTCCTTCCCTACCTGGCGGATAAAAACTTGCCTAAAGTCACTGACAGAACTGGAAGCACTCTCTCCATTTTTCTAACCATCTCAAACATTGTATCAAAAGAAAACACAGGGGACCCACAAACCCAAAGGTGGAGTGACAACCCTGAAAACGGGAGCACTTAACTAATTACAAAACTTTAGGGGAATGGAGTTTTAGAATACTTGTTAAATTAAAATGGAAGAGAATGAAGAACAACAAAAAAGCTACAAATATCAATAGATTTTCTTAGCATTCTGTATAGTATGTACCTCCATGGCTTGCAAAATTAATCTGTGAGCCCCTTCAGAGTATAAGCTATGAAACAGATCCAAATGATACAAAGGAGAGAAGATGATTATTATAAAATTGCAAACAGGCAAGGCTTGGGTTCGATCCCCAGCAAACACACACACACACACACACACACACACACACACACACACACACACACACACGTAAATAAAAAATAAAAATAGCAATCAGAAAACCCTCAATCTCTGACGATATTACTATACACGAGTACACTGTCTAGTAAATTTCAACTTTCTTCAATACTGAATGAATATAAAAACCAAACAGAACTTTATATGTTATCTTTTTTGGTTTTAGATAGCTTGGTAAGAGTAAATTTTAGTCAACAGTTGATAATCCAAGCCCATTCCTTCCTTCTTCTGTCCGACTGTCCACCTCTTTGTATCACTGGGAACTGAACCAAGGTATGTTCTACCTCTGGGCTGCATCCCCAGACCCATTTACTTTTTATTTTGAAACAGGGTCTCATCTAAGTTACTGAGGGCTGACTTTGAACCTGTGATCCTTTTGTCTCAGCCTCCTAAGTACTGGGATTACAGGCATGCACCACCATATTTGCCTGGCAAGCCAATTTCTTTTCTTTTTTTCATTCTTTATTTTGAAACAGGGTCTCACTAAGTTTCGGAGTGCCTCACTAGGTAGCTGAGGCTGGCCTCGAACCTGGATCCTCTGGTCTCAGCCTCCCAAATGCTGGGATTACAAGCATGCGCCACCACGCCCGGCTGCATCTTGGTATTTAAATAGGCTTTTGGTTCGATGACTTTATCCAGCTGTAGGCTGTGTCAGGTGTGATGGCATGTGCTTATAATCCCAGTACTTGGGAGGCTGAGACAGGAGGATTACAGGTTTGAAGCCAGTCTCAGCAACTTATCCAAGCCCTCTAAAACTTGGTGAGACCCTGCCTCCAAAAAATAAAAATTTGGGCTGGGAGTGTACCTCAGAGGTAGAATGCCCCTGGGTTCAATACCCAGCGGGCCCCCCGACCCCAACACACACAAAGGTAGGCTGACCTAAGCTATGTTGGTGGTTAGAGTATAGTAAATGCATTTTGGACTTGATTTTTCAACTTCTCAGGTTGTAACCTCATTGTAAACTGAGAATTAAAATCTATTACCCTACCACAGACAATGCACGTATATAATCAATAAACCTACTCTTATTAGTTACTCTATCCTGAAACTGCTTGCTTTAGTATAATCAAGTAGAATGGGGGGACAGTCCTATAATGGTAACAATGTGCTCACTTCATGACAAGTCAATGTTTTGCTTTTTTTTTAATGGTACTGGAGATTGAACCCAGGGGCATTCTACTTCCGAGCTACACCCCCAGTCCTCACTAAGTTGTGGAGGGCCTCCCTAAGTAGCCGAGGCTGGCCGCAAACCTGGATCCTCCCATCTCAGCCTCCCAAGTACTAGGATTACAAGCGTGTGCCACCATGCCCGGCAGACAATGTCTTACTTATAAAGAGGATA
The DNA here is from genome assembly GCA_004027655.1 of Graphiurus murinus. Classification (NCBI taxonomy): domain Eukaryota; kingdom Metazoa; phylum Chordata; class Mammalia; order Rodentia; family Gliridae; genus Graphiurus; species Graphiurus murinus. The sequence continues at coordinate 40,889 of PVLC010003090.1, forward strand.
AATATTCAGTGATGGATATTTTATTTCTATGGGTTAAAAACCAGATCTCATGAACAAGATTTAATTCAAAATTTTTAAACAGTCCAGGTTTCTGGCCTGTTTCTACAAGTCTTTTTTAAAACAAATTATCTAATAACACTTGGTAACGTATCTCAAAGATTATGATGGTCCTAGGAACAAATTAGGCAATATATCAAAATAATGAATAAAGTCAAACTAGTCATCATACATATATATATTTATACATCCTGGGTATATATTATAAGTCTTGGGTCAAGTCTAGGAAGTCCCAAGACTTAAAACAGTATGGTAAAGCTGAAATTCTTCTCAAGAAGATGGGATACTTAGCTAGGCCTGGTGGCACATGTCTGTAATCCTAGTACTTGAGAGGCTGAGATAGGAGGATCACAGGTTTGCAGTCAGCCTCAGCAACTTAGTGAGACTCTGTTTCAAAATAAAAATTGAAATAGGGCTGAAGGATATAGTTCAGAGGCAGAATGTCCCTGATTTTAATTCCCAGTACCATGAGAAAAAAGGGGAAAAAAAAAAAGATGAGATACTTGCATTTTAGAGGACTCATCCAAAAAGTGTCACTGGGCAAGTTTCAATTTCCATACCCTTAGATGTCTCACATATAAAATGCGGATGTTGTCAGGCGTAATGGTGCACGCTTGTAATCCCAGTACTTGGGAGGCTGAGACAGGAGGATCACAGGTTTGAGGACAGCCTCAGCAAGTAGTGAGACTCTCATCAACCTAGTAAGACCCTGTTTCCAAATAAGAAATAAAATCGGGCTGGGGGTGTAGCTGGAAGGTAGAATGCCTCTGGGTTCAATCCCCAGTACCACAAAAAAGAAAAAAGAAAAAAAAAAATAAAAATGGGGATGTTATCTTACTTGCCTAAGAAGCCAAACTAGAAAACTTCTTCAACAGAAGGATTCTACAAGGGACTGCAAGTAGAGTCTTTTAAAGTGAAGTCAGAAGGTTCTCACTAACACCGAGAGTGGAGCCCACGGCCCAGGTGGGGAAGAGAGAACTGAGACTCAACACCCCAGCTGTGCCAGCTGTGCCAGCTGTGGGAGTGGGCCCTGAGTCCACCCAACCCGCGAGAATGAGAATTCTAAGGTGAAAAGATAGCAAGGACTCAAGTATCTGCAGAAACTAAACAATAAATATACTACTTTAAGTGTCGAGGGTAAAAAGGGTTACTCTATAAATGATACTTGAACAGGGAATGGTCTGTTAAAAGCAAAACAAAATAATCTTACAGAATGTTGGGTTCTTATTTAACATCTTTTTAAAAAGTTATTTCTGTGATACTGATGATTGAACTCAAGGGCATTCTACCTCTGAGCTACACCCCCAGCCCTATTTTTCACTCTTTATTTAGAAACAGGGTCTAAGTTGCAGAGGACCTCACTAAGTAGCTGAGGCCGGCAGCGAACCTGTGATTCTCCTGTCTTAGCTTCCCAAGTACTGGGATCATAGGTGTGTGCCAAATGGAACTAAAAAGTGAAACTATAAAAATAATAAAGTAGGTTTTTAATAATTATCTGTAAGTACAAAAAGCCTTTAAGTATGACATATAACTCAGCACCATAAAAGAAAAATTTGAATAAACCATAAATCTGTGATTTAAAAATACCATAAATAAGTAAAAGACAAATGACTGGGAAAAATATTTCAGCAAAAGCTGAGAAGATTGATAGCCAATTGAAAAAACCGTGGCAAAGGATATATGAATAAACAATTGTAGAACAGGAAACATAAGTGACTAAAATTTTTGAAAAGATGCCCAATCTCACTTAGAGAAATATAAATTAAAACAATACTGAGATGCCATCTTCACCTCTCAGATTGACAAAGAGCAAGAACTTCAATATGTCATTTCTGGTAAGACGGTGAGAAATGGGCATTTCACACAGTGAAAATTGTTCCAATCTTTCTGATGGGCAATTAAAAAACAAGAACCTAAATTAAAAATGTCCATACCATGAGCCTCAGCAATTTTACTAATGTGTAAATGACATGTACATGAATATTTATTGCAGCATCATGTAGTAAGAGATTGGAAACAACTTAAATGTTCATTAATAGTGGACTGCTAAGGAGCTAGCTCTACATGGATATGAAAAGTTCCCAAGATAGTAAAATACTGCTAAAGATACGTGCAGTATGTCACGATTAGTGGAGAGGACAAGGTTCATATCCATGTGCTTATATGTAGCAGAGAAGCTCTGGAACAATACCGAGTCTCCATCTCTTGCCTCTCGTAGTAGAATGGAGACTGATTTTCACTGTGTATCCTTTTGAGTTTTTTTTTCTTTTTTTTTTTTTGCGGTACTGGAGATTGAATTCAGGGGCATTCTACCTCCGAGGTATACCCTCAGCCCTATTTTTTATTCTTTATTTTGAAACAGGGTCTAAGTTGTGGAGGGCCTCACTAGGTAGCTGAGGTTGGCCGCAAACCTGGATCCTCTGGTCTCAGCCTCCGAAATGCTGGGATTACAAGCATGCACCACCACGCCTGGCTCTTTTTGAGTTTTCTTTTCTTTTCTTTTTTTTTTTTTTTGTGGTACTGGGAATTGAACCCAGGGGCATTCTACCTCCGAGCGACAACCCCAGCCCTATTTTTTATTCTTTATTTTGAAACAGGGTCTCACTAAGTTTTGGAGTGCCTCACTAGGTAGCTGAGGCTTGCCTCGAACCCGGATCCTCCGGTCTCAGCCTCCCAAATGCTGGGATTACAAGCATGCACCACCATGCCCGGCTTGAGTTTTCTATCTTAAGCAAGTATTACCTAATAAAAAAATCATTTCTTTTTGTGTGTGTGAGGTACTGGGGATTGCACCCAGAGGCATTCTACCTTTGAGCTATACCCGCAGCCCAATTTTATTTCTTATTTGGAAACAAGGTCTTGCTAGGTTGACAAGAATCTCACTACTTGCTGAGGCTGTACTTGAACCTGCGATCCTCCTGTCTCAGCCTCCCAAGTACTGGGATTACAAGCGGGCCCCACCACTCCTGGCAAAAAGAATCATTTCTTAAACTTACACTAGGTCCTATTTTGAAACATACCCCAAACCACTCTACAGAAACACCTCCAAAACCTAGGACATCTGGAATATTATAGGAAAACCCAAGAAGCAAAACTGCAGTAACTGCTGAAGATACTTTCACAATGAAAATTAAAAGCTACATGAAGAAATAAACCACCATGGAATGAGCATATACAACAGACAGGAATTATCAAAAAATTAAATCTAGGCATGGTGGCTCAAGCCTGTAATCCTGGTGTGACAGGAGGATCGAAGGTTCAAGGACAGTCTCAGCAAGTAGTGAGACTCTCATCAACCTAGTGAGACCCTGTTTCAAAATAAAAAATAAGCTGGGCGTGGTGCTGCATGATTGTAATCCCAGTACTTGGGAGGCTGAGATAGGAGGATCACAGGTTTGAGGACAGCCTCAGCCAGTAGTGGGATTCTCATTAACCTAGTGAGACTCTGTTTCTAAATAAGAAATAAAATTGGGCTGGGGGTATAGCTCAAAGGTAGAATGTCTCTGGGTTCAATCAACAGTAAAACACACACACACAAATAAAAGCCAGGCATAGTGACACATACTTGGAATCTCAGTACTTGGGAGGCTGAGACAGGAGGATCTCAGGTTTGTGGCCCGCCTCAGCTACTTAGTGAGGCTCTTCACAACTTAGTGAGACCCTGTTTCCAAATAAAGAATAAAAAATAGGGCCGGGGGTGTAGCTTGTAGGTAGAATGCCCCTGGGCTCAATGTCCAGTGACACCCGTGCACACATACAAATGGGGCTGGGGATGCAGCTCAGTGGTGGAGTGCTTGCCTAGCATGTTCACTCCCCAGCAGAAGAAAGATAAAGAAGAGAAATGAAGAGACATGAAGTATAGAATGAAAAAGTAATACACCTCTCTTAAGAGTTCCAGTGGAAGGAACAGAGAATGGAGGAAGCGAACTTTCTAAAATAAATGAATGGGTTTGGATTTTCTAAAATAAGTGACACGTATCTACAGATGTTAGTAAAGTCCCACGTATACTGAAATCAAATCTACACCTGGAGAAATCCCAATAAAAGCAGAACCCCAAGGACAAAGAAAAACATAAATAAATAAAAGGAACTATAAAGCCAGGCATGGTGGTCCACGCTTGCAATCCCAGTACTTAGGAGGCTGAGACAGGAGGATCAAGGGTTCACAGCCAGGCTCAGCTACTTACTAAGGACCTCCTCAACTTAGTGAGACACAGTTTCAAAATAAAGTATATAGGGCTGGGGGTGTAACTCGGAGGTAGACTGCCCCTAGGTTCCATCCCTGGTACTGCAAAAATACAACTATAGAACATAAACCTCACTAAATGAATACTGAACTCTAAACAAAGGAATGAGGTGCAAGAAATTGTAAATTTTTTAAAAAGGTCACCATATTGGTAAATGCAAGAAAAAAAAGGAGCCAGGTGTGGTGGCGCAGGCTTGTAATCCCAGTACTTGGGAGGCTGAGACAGGAGGATTTGGGTTCGAGGCCAGCCTCAGCTACCTAGTGAGGCACTCCGCAACTTAGTGAGACCCTGTTCAAAATAAAGAATAAAAAATAGGACTGAGGGTATAGCTCGGAGGTAGAATGCCCCTGAGTTCAATCCCCAGTACCCCCCCCCCCCCACACACACACAAAAGGTATTCACCAATTTGGGGATGGGATTTGCTTAAAAACTACAGTGGAATTTAGAGCTTAACAGTGATCCTGCAGTAAATAGCGTAGGTGAGCCCCGTATATTTATTAAAAAATAATCTGCCCAATGGCAGTAAACTGCCTCTTAAAGAGGCAGCCTTTTCTCATTCACGCAAAAATGATGCCTGGTTAAAATTCTTACTTTGTTCCAAAGGATGGGAAAATGAATATGGCCCAAACCTAAGGCAATCACCAAAAGAGGAGAAGCAGAATGCATCTAAATCAGTAGAGAGAAAGCAGAAGGAAGACAAGCTGAGCAGGAAAACAGCAGAGAGAAGGGGAAAGAAAGGCACATATGCTCCTACACTTACAATGGGCTCACGTCCCGATAAACTCATCACAAACTGAGAAGACTGTAAACAAAATGCATTCAATCCACCTAAGCTACTGGACATCACAGCCGATAGATTATCAGCTGTCTCTCGCTGTGACCAGCGGTTGGCTGGGAGCAGAGCTCACTGCCTCTGCTCAGCACTGAGTGTTCTGAGTATTGGGAGCCCGAGAAAAGAACAGAATTCAAGAGTTGAAGCATAGTTTCTTCTTTACATGCATCGCTTTCACACCACTGTAAAGTAAAAATATTGTAAGCTCAATCATTTTAAGTTGAGGACTATCTGTATAGTAAAGAGAAATCACAAAATAAGATGGTAGAAATGAACTCAACTATCGTAGTAATCACAAAATCCAAGACAAAGTGTCAATATGAGATTTAACAACTAAAAAAAAAAAATCCAGGTATGTGTTATTTATAAGAGAAAAATAAAAACAACACATACTGGTTGGGAGTAAAGTGCTGGAATGAGAAATACTGAGTTAATACCAATCAAAGGCTGAAGTCAAATCGGAAACTCGATCAAGGTGATAAGGATGTGTCTAACATGATCATCCTACATGGCTTCAATTTGTTCAGTATAGTGGCAGAATATTACGTATAGTAATAATCTGGTTTCAGAACATTCTCACACTCAATCTTTGTCTGGCTGACGGGTTTAGGCTTTTTTTTGTGGTACTGGGGATTAAAACCAGAGGCATTCTACCTTCAAGTTACACCTTCAGCCGGATTTCATTTATCTAGAAATAAGGTCTCGCTAGGTTGCTAAGAGCCTCACTGAGTTGCTGAAGCTGGCTTTGAACTTGTGATCTTCCCGTCTCAGCCTTCCAAGTACTGGGATTATAGGCTTGCACCACCATGCCTAGCTTAGGTTTTTGTTAAAAATATAAAGAAGGGCCGGGCATGGTGGCGCACGCTTGTAATCCCAGCATTTGGGAGGCTGAGACGAGGATCTGGGTTCGTGGCCAGCCTCAGCTGCTTAGTGAGGCGATCTGCAACTTAGTGAGACCCTGTTTCAAAATAAAGAATAAAAAATAGGGCTGGGGGTGGAGCTCAGAGGTAGAATACCCCTGGTTTCCATCCCTGGTACTGCAAAACAAACAAACCCAGGATGATGCTGAATGGGCCAGCTGAGTAGATACTGCAGAAACAACAACTCTTCAGAAACCTTAGCTGATTCTCTTATCTTACTGGCAGAATACAGATGTATATGGGCATCAGCCCAAACAGCAGACCTCCCTGGCTTCAAAGCAAGCAGTGATGACTCTTGAGAAGGGCCCACGTTAGGATGCCATGAAGCAGTACATCAGACCTTTATATAGCAACTCTTGCTACATTTGCAATTTCACAGACTAAAGTGTTAAATAAAAATTAATATAGCCAGGGGTGGTACACACCTGTAATCCCAGTATTTGGGAGGCTGAGACTGGAGGATCGAAGGTTCAAGGCCAGCCTCAGCAACTTAGTGAGACCTTGTTTCCAAATAAAGAATAAAAAATAGGACTGGGGCTGTAGCTTGGAGGTAGAATGCCCCAGGTTCCATCCCCAGTACCGGGGAAAAAAAAAAAAACAACCCAGGGGTGGGGGTATATCTTAGAGGTAGTATGCCCCTGGGTTCAATCCCTGATGTGTCTCTCTCTCTCTCTCTCTCTCTCTCTCTCTCTCTCTCTCTCTCTCTCTCACACACACACACACACACACACACACACACACACACACACAATGAAAAAGGAAGAAAATAGTTGAAGGTATATGTTTTCCTTTGCAATGTTCTAAATATTAGAAATCTCATGATAAGATGGATATGGCTTTGGTATATGTTGAAGAATATACAGGAATAGGGGAGATGTATATTTGAAGTTTTGGGAATACAGGATAAATCAGGAAAAGGCAAAATGTGATTTTTTTTTTTTGTGGTCATTCTAAAGAATAAATATAACATACCAGTAAATTCTACTGAAGAATTCTACTGAAGTAAAATTAAATTATTGGAAATTATACTATCGGCTTGAGTCTTCAAAATCTATTATGACTGGACATGGTGGTACATGCCTATAATCCTAGTACTTGGGAAGCTGAGACAGGAGGATCTCAGGTTCGAGACCAGCCTCAACAGTTTAGCAAGACTCTCAGCGACCAAGCAAGACCCTATTTCAAAACAATAAATAAGCTGGGCATGGTGACGCATGTTTGTAATCTCAGCATTTGGGAGGCTGAGACAGGAGGATCCGGGTTCGAGGCTAGCCTCAGCTACCTAGTGAGGGACTCCGCAACTTAGTGAGACCCTGTTTCAAAAATAAAGAATAAAAAATAGGGCTGGGGGTGTAGCTCTGAGGTAGAATGCCCCTGAGTTCAATCCCCAGTACCACACACACACACACACACAAACAATAAATAGTAGAAAAGTAGCTTGTAGAATCTCTTTGGGCTCAGTCTCTAGTGCCACACACACAAAAATCCACTATGACTCTTAGAAACAAGTGAAATGGGACAGAAGATGTGACCCTGGGAAAGGGACCGCCACTAAGCCTGTGAAGCCACTAAGACCTGGTTTGACTTCTGGTGTTGTTACTTACTAGACAGGACTTTGGGCAAGACCTCTCCTGAGTTTGTTTTCATAAATGTAAAATGGGAACATTAACTATCTCTAGGGCTGTTTGAAAATTACACAAGATAATAAGCTCAAGAAATGGAGTTTCAAGCTGGGTGTGGTGGTGCACGCTTGTAATCCCAGTACTTGGGAGGCTGAGACAGGAGGATCAAAGATTTGCAGCCAGCCTCAACTACTTAGTGAGGCCCTCTGCAACTTAGTGAGACCCTGTTTCAAAATAAAGAATAAAAATAAGGCTGGGGGTGTAGCTCGGAGGTAGAACGACCCTGGGTTCAATCCTCAGTACCACAAAACACACACACACACAAGAAAAATAAATGGAGCTTCCTCCTCCTCCTCCTCTGACCTCTAGAATCATTGCTGTTCGATATAACTCTCTGGGAAGATGGAAATACAATACTCTATAAAAAAGTGTCTAATGTGGTCGTCACGTGACTGAGCACTTGATATGTGGCTAGTGTTACTGAAGAACTCCATTCCTCCCTCCCTCCTGTCTTCCTTTCTTTGGTGCTGGGGACTGAACCCAGGGGCATTACAGGCTACCCTCCCAGCCCTTTTTTTTTTTTTCAATTTTTTTTTTAAACAGGGTCTCGCTACGTTGCTGAGAGTCTTACTAAATTGCTGAGTCTGATCTCTGACCTGGGACACTCCTGTCTCGGCCTCCCAAGTACTGGGATTAGAGGAATGTGCCACCATGCCCAGCTCAATGCTTGTGATCTTCCTGCCTCAGCCTAAGGAGTAGCTGGGATTACAGGTATGCACAATTTCGGAAAGGATATCTGAGGCTTTAATCCTTATAGGAACGAAGGGAAGGTGTAAATATAGACAACAGTAAGATTCCCCACAAATTTATCCCAGTATGCTGTTTACTAGATAATGTAGATAAACTTTGTGGTCAAATATATCTTGATTTATCACATATATCTGTGTGAACCAAGCCAATTTACCTAAACCTCAGATTCCTGGTCTACTGGGCAGGGCAGGAAAACTTAGCAATTTTAAGGACCAACTGAGATTACAAATTAATAGATCTGATAAGAGCATGAAACAAATCTGGCTTCCTTTCTTCTTCCCTATTCACTGTTTCTTACATGATCACACTTCCCTCACATGCTGGCCAAGTGCCCGACCTGTTACTAAATTTAATATTGACAAATGTAGTCAACACATTTTGGCAAACAGTTGGTATTAACTACATTTGTCAATACCATATTTTTATTTAATTTACAAGAAGCCAAATTTTAAAAATGTATGACTAAGAGAAAATATGTTCAACATTATGGAAAAAATCTCACAAAATAATCTTTAATCTTAAAACTATGATTGTGAAATGGGAGTAGTTATTGGCTAGGCATGAAAACTAGGTTTTCTAGCTCTCTCAGCTCATTGTTTCAAAGTTACTAAGATTTTCAGATAAGGATTACTATTTCTACAACAAAATTACTTATAGATGAAAACAAAAAACAACAGTTAACATATTTGTTTCACAGCAAGAAATTTGGTTTTAAGACTTTTTGAAAGTGCTACCATATTTTCTACTTATGTGAAATATCAACATGTTCTAAACCCTGAGATGATCTGGCTATCTTTAAGTTTCCTTTCAATAATAAAAATCTAAATATCTCTATTAGGTTGTTGATCAATACTCAAAATGAGGTTTTTGAATAGCACTCAGGTAGTTCATCTGAACTTGGGAACTGGTGGAAAGCCCGCCTAAAACTGACTTTCCTATTGTTGGCTGAGGGCCTGCCTCGGCACTCAAGCCACACAAAACCCTATTACTGTTATCTTAATTTTTACTTTCAGTCACAGAACATTTGCCACTGGAAGCTGCCAAATGATGTCTATGACTCTCCTAGCTATTTTCAGCTGGTATCATAGCATAATGTGTAAGGACTAATAGGACTTTTTTTTCTTTTGCGGTACTGGGGATTGAACTCAGGGGCATCCTACCTCCGAGCTATACCCCCAGACCTATTTTTTATTCTTTATTTTGAAACCGGGTCTCACTAAGTTGCAGAGTGCCTCACTAGGTAGCTAAGGCTGGCTGCGAATTGGGATCCTCCGGTCTCAGCCTCCCAAATGCTGGGATTACAAGTGTGCGCCACCACGCCGGGCTTAATAGGATTCTTTATACTGGAACTTCGGAACTTCGCTTTACGGTAAGCAGTCAGTTTAGACGGGGTAGAAAGGTGGATCTTTTAATGAACTTCTATATTAAAAAGGTAAACCTGTACACAAATTCTAATCACTGAAAACAGATTTTAATACTACTGGGGGAAAAGCTTCAACTAGGTACAAAATACTGTAAGTTTTTGATTAAAAAACTATTTAATTTGGTCTGTTTAAATACTGTACTTTGGCCCTATTCTCTTGTCCCACATGCTCTTAAGTAAATAAACAACAAAAAAAGTATTAACCATTTCAGCTCATATAAGCAATGAGACAGCTAGTGTTTTTATTTATATAGCCAGAAGCAAATACAAGTTATCTATGACTGGGTTGGATGGAATGTAGATATATATATACACAACCAATAAATAAATGAAACAGATCAACACCTGTAACCCCTAATTTCTTGTCTCTATTCCAATTAACAAACAACAAACCACAGCACTGCTAAAATATCACTTAGCCACGAAGCACAGAAATCAGAAGCGTATATTTGCAAGTGTCAATTCATCTCATGTACTAACAGATTAAATCAAGAAGGGTACCAGTTTGCTTCCAGATTGCCCACCCTCTTGACTTTAAGGGTTGGATGTACTCTTTCCAATAACAGGTCACTTTAGTTCTCTTAACGTTATTACTTATTCTTACTGTAGTCACTTTTTTTTAAAGCTTAGTATTAATCACTGTACAACCACGATGCACAGTCTTGCTCAATTTTATGGGATACCAACAGGTTCCCATGAGTCTGAAGTTTGCATAATCTGAAATGTATGTTACAACTGTACTGTAAAAGAAAGGCTCTAAATCACCACTTCACCTACACAGGTCTCTGAAATTAAACTTCTAAAAATCTTTAACTTGCAGAAATGGTGGGGGGTGTGAATTTATAGCTCTCCTAAGTTTTTTCTCCTCAGCTCTAAGTGCAAAATACAACAAATCATTATCAACGTGTATTTAAATACTTGTCTTTCTACTAGTAAAAAAAAAAAAAAAAAAAAAAAAAAAAAAAAAAAAGAGAGAGAGAGAAAGAAAAGTGGGGGAAAAAGAAGAGAGAAAAAACAAAAAAACCAGGCAGACACGCCTGCTGGGTATATGAGCTCCACCCCCAGCGCTGAGGGCGCATATCCTTGGCAGTCTTTAATAAGATCTGCATTCTGGTCTGTCCTCATCCCACATACAGTGTTAATCTTGGAAAGCATCTTCGAACCAAAACTGGTTTAAAAAAAAGTCCGAGGTGTTGCTTATACGCCCGGACTTCCACAGACTGGAGGGCTGGGACTTGGAACTACGTGTACCTAAACGTGGCCTTATGGGGAGTTGTACACAGAGGGAAAATGAAGATCGGTGGTTAGAAAGGAAAAAAAAAAAAAAAAGACGACCGGGGGGGGGGTGTAAATAAAAGAAAACTGTGAATTACAAGGCCGAAAACTTTAGGTCCCTACTTTAGACATCTCCCCTCCCTCCTACTCCTACCCGTCCCAGAAATCAGAAAGCTCTTTGAAAAAGGCTGAAAGCCAGCGTTGACTGGCGACAATTACATGAATTTGAAAATTTCAGACCCCCCCAAAAGCTGCGAGCAGAAAAGGGATGGGAGGAAGATGAACGCCGAGAGCTGGCTCTGGGGCGCCCAGGGCCCCCACTTCGGGGGAGGCTGAGGTCGCCCGCAGCCGGGGGTGTGTGTCGGGCGGGCTGTCCCAGGTGCGGCCGCCGCGGCGCGAGGATCCCGGCGACAGCAGGCGGGCGCGGTGCCCGCGGCCCGGGACCTCCCGTCGGACGGCGCGGGGTCCCCCCTCTCCCCGCCAACTCCTCCTCACCCGGGCCGTAGAACTTGCTGCCTTTGGTCACGTCGAAGACTTTCCCATTGACCGCGAGCAGGATGCGCGGGGTGCGCGACCCGTCGAACTGGCGGAGCTGCTCCAAGCTGAAGTCCCGCTTCTTCATGCGGGGCAGCGAGGCGGCCGGGCTCTCCTCGCCCGCCCCGGCCCCGGCGCCCAGACCCCGCCGCCCCCAGCGCACCCACAGCCGGTAGGCCCCCAGCAGCACCAGCGCCACCAGCGCCACGTTCAGGAGCATCTCCCCGCCCCCCGCCAGAAGCGCCAACGCCGCCGCCGCCCAGCCGCCCCCTTCCGCTGCCGCTCCCGCGCCGCCCGGGCTCCCGCTGCCGCCGTCGCTGCTGCTCTCGCTGCCACTCCCCAGGGTGCCTAGCTTCACGTCCCCATCACCCGCCGCCATCACTGCCCGCCAGCGCCTTCCTCCTCCTCCCCGCCCCCTGCCCTCCCCAACCCCACGGCGGGCCCCGCCCACCAAGGCCTCCCAGCCAATAGCGTGAGCCGAGGGGGCGGGGTCAGGCCGGCTCCTGATTGGGTGCTGACGGGGTAACGTTGTGTCGGCTCGCTCGGGCCCCTCCCTCCTGGGCGGGCCGCGCTCTCGCGCGCGACGCCCCGCCCACCTCGCCCCACACTTCCCCGCTCCGGCCGCGCGCCTCGGAAGGCTCCAGTACGGAGGGGGGCGGGTCCGGAGCCGGGATGCGGCGCTGGCCGCGCGCGCGCGCGCGTGCGCGCGAGAGGCGGGGCCACGCTACGGCGCGTGCGTGGGTTCCGGAGCGCCACGCGCTCGCTTTCCCCCGTCTCCCCGCAGCGCGCGTGCGCCCCGGAATCGCTTCCCTGCCGGGTCCCGGGTTCGCGCTGGTGGGCTCCGGCCTCGTGGATGCCGCTGCGCCCCGGAGCTTCCCGTGCACCGAGGTTGCCCGGTGCGGGGCGCGGGCTGGCGGCTGCACTAACCCAGGCTGGGCACACTAACCCGTGCAGCGCCCAGGAGTCCTGGCGGCGAGCTGGAGTCGTCCTGTCTCGGTGCACGGAGCCCGCACCGGGACTCGGGGATCGGCGATCTCTGGCGTTGCCACCGGGCCGTGCACCCGCGGTGGTTGGGGCCAAGGCTGCTCTTGTAGGATTCCCTGTCATCTCCGCGGCAGTAGGGGTGTGGAGAGGATG
>PVLC010003090.1:61860-78459 GCA_004027655.1 Graphiurus murinus
GCGGTACTGGGGATTGAACTCAGGGGCATTCTACCTCCGAGCTATACCCCCAGCCCCTTTTTATTCTTTATTTTGAAACAGAGTCTCACTGAGTTGCGGAGTGCCTCACTAGGTAGCTGAGGCTGGCCGCGAACCTGGATCCTCAGGTCTCAGCCTCCCGAATGCTGGGATTACAAGCGTGCGCCACCACGCCCGGCTTGCACATTTCCTTTAAAAAAAAAAAAAAGGAACCATAAGCCAGGTTGATGGTGCATACTTGTAATCCCAGTACTTGGGAGGCTGAGACAGGAGGATCGCAGGTTGGTAGCCAGCCTCAGCAACTTAGTGAGACCCTGTTTCAAAGTAAAGAATAAAATAGGGCTAGGGGTGTAGCTCGGGCATAGAATGCCCTTAGGTTTCATCCCCAGTACCACACCAAATAAATAAATGTAAAAATAAAAAAGAGCCATGGCTGCCACCCCCAACCCCCTAAACACCTCTTTCTCCCTCTCTGGAGATGGCTCACATTTCTCCCTTGAATGTCTAGTCCTTCTTTGTCTAAATAAATCTCTGTCCCTCTTGACACGTGCTGAAAGCCGTTTCCACATGTACGTCAAGGATCGGCCGGTCCTAGGTCGAGTTCCCTTTCTCTGGGCTCTCCTTGAACCCTTGGCTGGAAATAGTTCTTTCCTGACGGGCTCCCTGGGGATTTGAGAGTGAATCAGAGCTGAGTGCAGCCCACCAACCCACCGCTAATACTTGTAGCACATTATATATGCTGGTGCCTCAGACTTCAGGGTTTTGTTATAGCAGTGCCCTATTTCTTTTTCTTTTTCTTTTTCTTTTGGTGCTGGGGATTGAACTCAGGGGCATCCTACCTCCGAGCTATACCCCCAGCCCTATTTTTTATTCTTTATTTTGAAACAGGGTCTCACTAAGTTGCGGAGGGCCTCACTAGGTAGCTGAGGCTGGCCGCAAACCCGGATCCTCCGGTCTCAGCCTCCCAAGTACTGGGATTACAAGCGTGCACCACCACGCCCGGCTTGCAGTGCCCTATTTCTGATACCAACTTTTACATTAATCTTGAAAGTTGACACCAACAAACCCAAATACCTGTGACTCGGAGTAGTGCGTCGGAAGGGAGTTCTTTTTCACTTTGTCCTGACTCTGGGACCCAGACTGATGGACACGGCCACCATTTGAAACATTGTCATGGTTAAAGGTGGCCGCAGATTCTGTCCCATCCCTTCCCCTTTTTCCTTCCTATACTGGGGGTTGAGCCCAGGGGCATTTTCTCTCTAAGCTATACCCCCAGCCCTTTACAGTTTTAAAATTTTGTTTTATTATTATTATTATTATTATTATTATTAATTATTTTATTTATTTATTTTTTATGTGTGTGTGGTACTGGGGATGGAACCTGGGGGCATTCTACCTCCGAGCTACAGCCCCAGTCCTATTTTTTATTCTTTATTTTGAAACAAGGTCTCACTAAGTTGCAGAGGGCCTCACTAAGCAGCTGAGGCTGGCCTCGAACCCGGATCCTCTGGTCTCAGTCTCCCAAATGCTGGGATTACAAGCATGCGCCACCACACGCAGCTTATTATTATTTTGGGTACTGGTGATTGAACCCAAAGGCATTCTACCTCCAACCTATGCCCTGCCCTATTTTATTTTTTTATTTTGAAACAGAGTCTTAAGCCGGGCGTGGTGGCGCACGCTTGTAATCCCAGCATTCGGGAGGCTGAGACCGGAGGATCCGGGTTCTCGGCCAGCCTCAGCTACCTAGTGAGGCACTCCGCAACTTAGTGAGACTCGGTTTCAAAATAAAGAATAAAAAATAGGGCTGGGGGTATGGCTCGGAGGTAGAATGCCCCTGAGTTCAATCCCCAGTACCGCAAAAAAAAAAAAAAAAAAAAAGAAAAAGAAATAGAGTCTTGCTAAATTGCTGAGGCTGGCCTTGAACCTGCAATCCTCCTTTCTCGGCCTCCCAAGTATTGAGATTACAGGTGTGCACCGCCACACCTAGCTCATGTATTCTTTGTCAATCTTCTTCTACCCCTATTAAGATTTTATTTCCCCTCATCTTAAAATTGAGCTGGTCCTATGGCTGTTCTTATCAATAGAGTGTGTCATTTCCAGGCCTGAGACTTTTGTAAGATGTGGGATAGAAGAAAGAAGGATCGGTAGAAAGGAGATCGACAAGGAAAGGAAAAGAAACTAAGTCTAAGGAGCTCCACGAGCGCCCTTACCTTTACTTCCCTAGTTTGTGTTTCTCTAGGCCCAAGTTCTTAAAAGCCCTTCAGTCTTGGTGCATGGAGAGTCTAGACGATTAACGCCTGTGTACATTGCTAGTTTATGCAGTTTCTTTTCTTTTTCTTAATACTTTTACTGGTGTGGTGTAGTGTCACATCGTAATGTAAGTCGTAGTAATAGCGGCACACGTGCATGCAGCACTTGGCAGGCCTTCCCTGGCCCCCTCCCCCCTCCCCCTGTCCCTTACAGGGTATTGGGATTGACGCTGATATTCTCATGTATGCATGTAACATCGATGAAGCAATTCCTTCATTGGTCCTTCCTCTCTCCTGATTCCCTCCCTCCCCTAGACCACCTCTCTGGCTCCACCGAAGTTTCTAGAAACTCCATTACCTGGAGCCCCTCTGGTATCCCGATTACTCCCTAGCTTCTGCATATGAGAGAAAACATATGACCCTTCACTTTCTGTGACTGGCTAATCTCACTTAACATAATGTTCTCCGGGTCCTTCCGTTTTCCTGCAAATGACATTATTTTGTTCTTTTTGATTGCTGTGTAGAATTGCATTGTGTGTATATCCCATAATTGTGTTGATGGACACCTAGATTCGCTCCATAGTTTGGCTATTGTGAATTGTGCAGCTATGAACATGAACACACATATATTACTGTAAATATCTGATTTCATTTCCTTTGGAAAGATACCCAGGAGTGGTATAGCTGGATCATATAGTGGATCCATTCCCAGTTTTCTGAGGAATCTCCATACTGATCTCCATAGCTGGTGAACTAATCTGCAATCCCACCAACAGTGCAGAAGAGTTCCTATTTCCCCACGTCCTCGCCAACATTTACTGTTTTTTGACTTCTTGATAGTTGCCATTCTGACTGGGGTTAGATGGAATCTCAGTGTAGTTTTGATTTCCATCTCCCTGATTGCTAATGATGTTGAACATTTTTTCATGTATTTATTGGCCATTTGTACGTCGTCTTTTGTCCTGTGTCTATTTCACCCAGTTGCCCATTCTTGATTGGGTTATTTATTTATTTATTTATTTATTGTATAAAGTCTTTAAAATTCTTTGTATATTCTTTGTGTGTGTGTGTGTGTGTGTGTGGTACTAGGGATTGAACCCAGGGGCATTCTATCTCTGAGCTATACCCCCAGCCCTATTTTTTATTCTTTATTTTGAAACAGGGTCTCACTAAGTTGCAGAGGTCCTCACTAGGTAGCTGAGGCTGGCCGAAAACCCAGATCCTTTGGTCTCATCCTCCCAAGTACTGGGATTACAAGCGTGCGCCACCACGCCCCCGGCTGACGGTTTCTTTTTTATTCTTTATTTTGAAACATGGTCTAGGTTGCAGAAAGCCTCACTCAGTAGCTGAGGCTGGCCGAGAACCCAGATCCTCCAGTCTCAGCCTCCCAAGTACTGAGATGTGTGCCATTACACCCGGCTTGATGGTTTCCTTTGATGTGCAGAAACTTTTTAGTTTAATGCCACCCTATTTATTAATTCTTGTTTTAATTTCCTAGGCTTTGGGGATTTTGTTGAGGAACTTTCTACCTGTACCTATATGTTGGAATGTTGAACCTGTGGCCTCCTTTAGTAACATCAAAGTCTCTGGTCTAATTTCCAGATCTTTGATTAATCTTGAGTTGACTCCTATGCAGGGTGGGAGGTAAGGATTTAGTTCTATTTTCCTACAAATGGATAACCAGTTTTCCCAACACCATTTGTTGAAAAGGCTGTCTTTTCTCCAATGTATGTGTTTGGCACCTTTTTCAAAAATCAATTGGCTATAAATGTGCGGATTTGTTTCTGTGTCTTCCATTGGTCTATGTGTCTGTTTTGTGCCAATACCACGCTGTTTTTATTATTATAGCTCTGTAGTATAATTTGAAGTCAGGAATTGTGATGTTTCCAGCATGGTTCTTATTGCTGAGAATTGCTTTGGCTATTCTGGGTCTTTTGCTTCTCCATATGAAGTGTATGACTGATTTTTCTAGGTCTGTGAACAATGACATTGGTATTTTGATAGGAAATTTATTTTCTTTAGACTAAAGCAAAGGGAAATATTGATAGAGACTTATGAAATGGATATACTCCAGATATTATCTATTGACTGGGTGACATCAACCTAGAAATACTGAAAGAATCATACCACTGTCACCCACCCTACATCTATGATTAGAAGAATTAAGCTCAAGCTGGTGTTACCCCCCACACACTACTGACATTCACTATTTACAAGGTTTCCTTTAAAAATCAGAGCCAAAGCCGGGCGTGGTGGCGCATGCTTGTAATCCCAGCATTCGGGAGGCTGAGACCGGAGGATCTGGGTTCTCAGCCAGCCTCAGCTACCTAGTGAGGCATTCCGCAACTTAGTGAGACTCGGTTTCAAAATAAAGAATAAAAAATAGGGCTGGGGGTATAGTTCGGAGGTAGAATGCCCCTGAGTTCAATCCCCAGTACTGCAAAAAAAAAAAAAAAAAAAAAAAAAAAAAAAAAAAAAAAAAAAAAAAAAAAAAAAAAAAAAAAAAAAAAAAAAAAAAAAAATCAGAGCCAAAATAATTAAAGTTAGAATACTATAGTGATGCGTACATCCCTATGTTTATTGCAGCACAACTCACACTAACCAAATTATGGAACCACCTAGGTGTCCATCAATAGATGAACAGATAAAGGAAATGTGGTCTATCTGCACAATGGAATTTTACTCAGCCATAAATAAGAAAAAAAGTATTTGCAGAAAATGGACGGAACTAGAGAATATTGTGCTGAGATCAGCGCGTCTCAGAAAGTCAAAGGTGGTATGTTTTCTCTCAAATGTGGAAGCTAGAGAGAAAATAGGAAGTAAAAGGAACTGGAGTTAAATGAGGTGAGAAATCAGTAGCAAGGTGGAAGGGAACAGGGAGGGAGGAAGGGAAGGGATGAAGGAGCCTGGGGAGGAAACAGTGATGTGATGTCCCCATAGGCGGGTGTCATACCAGCCTCACTCACATGTTTGAGGAGAGAGGAGGGAGGGGGGCGGGGTGGGGGCAGGAGTGCCGTGTGCAAGTGAATGCATCACCTTGAACCTCCCTGTGATGTACAATTACAATGCATCAGGTGAAGCAAATATAAAAAAGAAGAGCCTGTGCCCCCAAGTGTGTCTCGCTCTTGAGCTTCCACGCTCCTCCTGGGGAGTGTGTATTTTGTTCTATTGCTTGCTCTCCTGAATCAATCTTGCGATCTTGCGTTCCTAAATAAGTCTTTGCACCTCTTTTTTTTTTTTTTTTTTTTTCAGTACTGGGGATTGAACCTAGGGACATTCTACCTCCGAGCTATACCCCCGGCTCTATTTTTTATTCTTTATTTTGAAACGGGGTCTCACTAAGTTGCGGAGGGCCTCATTAGGTACCTGAGGCTGGCTGCGAATCCAGATCCTCCGGTCTCAGCCTCCCAAATGCTGGGATTACAAGCGTGCGCCACCACACCCGGTTTACAACTAGGATTTAGATGACTAAAATATCCTGTCACTGCAACAAGAGGAAAGAGATTGTGACAAAAATCGCACAGGCCCTCCAAACTTTCATTCATTCATTCATTCATTCATTTTATTTTTCGGTACTAGGGATTGAACCCAAGTGCATTCTACCTCTGGGCTCCTCCCCCAACCTGATTTTTTATTCTCTATTTTGGAACAGGGTGTGACTAAGTTGCGAAGGGCCTCACTAAGTAGCTGAGGCTGGCCATGAACCTTCAATCCTCCTGTCTCAACCTCCCAAGTACTGGGATTACAAGTGTGCACCGCCATGTCTGGTTTTAGAAGCCACACAAGCAACTCTCAATCACATTTCACTGAGGTCAGAGGAGTGGGAAAATCCAAGTCTTTTTTTTTTTTTTTTTGTGGCACTAGGGATGGAACCCAGAAGCATCGCACCTTTGAGCTACACCCCCATCCTGATTTTATTTCTTATTTAGAAACAGAGTCTCAGTAGGTTAAAGAGAGTCTCACTGCTTGCTGAGGCTGGCCTCGAATCTGCAATCCTCCTGTCTCAGCCTCCCAAATACTAGGATTACAAGCGTGTACCACCATGCCCGGCTTTAAAATCCAAGTCGGCTATGCTTGTGGGAAGAGAAAGGCCAACCGTTGGTGGCTGGTGCTCAGACGTCCCAGAGAGAAGTCAGGGCTGGGCAGTTACCTCTTTCATAGAGGTGACGGGTAAATTCGGAAGTAGATGCAGCGTCCAGGAAAAAAAGGTAACAGCTGCCAGATGCTTGCTGGTGACCTCTGACGAAGGTAGAGATACAAAGAGGAAAAGGAGGGTAGAAAGGAGACGAAAAGGAACACACAGATGCAAAGGGAGAACCCTTGGGATCCAGAGAAAGAGTCCAGAGGAACAGAAAACAAAAGGCCAAAATAGGAGGTTCAGGCAAGGAACCCGTAGGAAATGGAAGAGGAACGAGATGGGAGCGGGCCGCTGTGGTCCCGGGCCTCAGAGGGCCTAGAGAGGGAAGGGGCAGGGAGCAGCTCGGATGGTTGGAAGTGGGGGGAGGCCCTCGGGAGGAGGCAGCTGAGTGGAGCCTCGGTGGATGAACCCGGCAGTCGGAGGCCTGCAACCCGGTGCTGCTCCAGGAGACCCACCACTGTGAGAGGAGGGGAGGCGGGCCGGGTGTGGGTGCCTGGAGCCCCTCAGGTGCAAACTGAGCTTGCTGAGTTGTCTTCTCTGCGTTGCTGGGCTCCTTGAGATTGGTGTCTGAGCAAAAGGACTAAGAAGAGAGGACCAGTCCTTCCCGGTGGGAATGTAGTGGGAAAAGGTTGAGACCACGTCAGTCACCAGCGGGGAAGTTACTGCAGCCTTCAAGCAGGAGTGTGCTCTGGGGAGAGATGGTTAATTTCAGGGCGGAAAAGGAAAGAACTCCTTCCCAGACCAGTTCAGGGTGTTTCCAAGGAGAAAAGCTGATCAGGGAGCTCAAAGAGGGCACGGGGCATTAAGTGTGAAGACCTCGAGACATCTAGCTCATCAAGGTATAAGAGAAAACTTTTTACTTCCTACGGCAGACGATGTTGGTTAATTTCAGTGGTAATGAAATATTTTTCTTTTGATTTTTTTTCCCCCAATCATTTAAAAATGTAACTCTCAGTTGGTACAAAACAGCCAGCTGGGATTACAAGCGTGCGCCACCACGCCCGGCTCTCTACTTATTTTTCACCATTGCACGTGTGTGTGTTTGCACACACACACATACACACAAAATAGGTCTGTACTAGTCCATTGTGCTGTCCCCCCCCCCCCCCCCAGGGTATATGGACATTGGTCCAGGACCTGCTGGAAGTCAGGCGCTTTGCTTTATCTCATTCCGCCTGCAGCTGTCGTATGAAGTGGGTGCTGTTGTCGCAGTGTGTAGACAAGGAACTGAGCTGTGGTTTATGTGCTCAAGGTCACAGGGCTCCAGATTGTGGGAGCAGAGAGGTGAACTTGGGCCGGCTGGCTCCTGAGTCCAAAGTGCTGCCTCTGCCCTTTCCTGTCCCCCCGAAAAGTGCTGCTGCTGGGTAGCTAGGCAGATGTCTGCAAGTGGCATAAGGTTTGCTCCATTAGGAGTGACAAAAAATCACCCCACAAATGCCCATAAACCACCTCCTTCATAGTCAGATACTGCTTTTTTTTTTTTTTGGTATTGGAGGTTGAACCCAGGGGCATTCTATCTCTGAGCTACACCACCCCAGACCTTTTTTATTTTTATTTTTTTTGCGGTACTGAATTTAACTCAGGGGCATTCTACCTCCAAGCTACACCCCCAGTCCTATTTTTTTATTCTTTTTTAATTTTTTTGTGGTACTGGGGATTGAACTCAGGGGCATCCTACCTCCGAGCTATACCCCCAGACCTATTTTTTATTCTTTATTTTGAAACAGGGTCTCACTAAGTTGCTGAGTGCCTCACTGGTAGCTGAGGCTGGCCTCGAACCCGGATCCTCCAGTCTCAGCCTCCCACATGCTGGGATTACAAGCATGCACCACCATGCCCGGCACCTTTTTTATTTTGAAACAGGGACTCAAATTGCCAAGGCTGGCCTTGAACCTGCGATCTTCCTATCCCAGCCTTCCGAGTACTGGGATGACAGGCATGTGCCAGATACTACTTTCTTTAATCAAGGAAGAGCTAGGTGTGACTGGCCTAAGCGGCTTTCCTACTTTGGAATTGTGCAGAGCGTTGAACCTGGGAGTTTCACTGATGGGAAATATTCTAGAAACATCTCAGATGCATTAAGATATGGCATGAAATAGCAGGACCCAAAACCCATAATTCACGAGGGGGAAGGTTTTTAGACCCAACTATAAAACCTGCTAGGGAAAAGATGCCAAGGCTGTTTTTGGTGAGGTAGAAAAGAAGAAATAAAAAATTTAGGTAGAGAGGAGATGGATTGGGAAGGAAAAGAAAAATATAGTTTTAAAATCTGGAAAGTTCAGCCGGGCATGGTGGCACATACTTGTAATCCCAGCATTTGGGAGGCTGAGACCGGAGGATCCGGGTTCACTGCCAGCCTCAGCTATCTAGTGAGGCACTCCGCAACTTAGTGAGACCCTGTTTCCAAAGAAAGAATAAAAAAATAGGGCTAGGGGTATAGCTCGGAGGTAGAAAGCCCCTGAGTTCAATCCCCAGTACCACACACACAAAAAAAGGAAAGAAAAATCTGGAAAGTTCATAATTTCTAACTCCACCCTATAGAGTGTGTCCGATTTTAGGTAGAACCCTCAGTGAGCCCACAACTTTAATCTCAGTGGCTCCTCTCCCCACCTGAGATTCCTGAGATGCTGAGTAAGCAAAGGATCCAGGAGGTCAAAGGTCAGACCTCAGCCAGTCACCACCAACCGTTGCTAAGAAACCTGAGGAAGAGGAGGTCCAGACCTCCGCTGTGTCCACCCCTCTTGGGGGTTCTATAAAAGAACTGCAAAGGCTGCAAAGACCCTCTTGCTCAAACCATCTCCCCTCTTGAGATGGCCTGCCTTCTCCCTCGAGTCCCTCACTTTCCTAAATAAAAGTCCTGCCTTTGTCCCTGACTGGCGAGTGTTGAAATTCTTTTCACCACAGAGGCCAAGGGCCCGCAAGAGGTATCGTGCTGACCTCACGACATATTCCACTTTTTTTTTTTTTTTGCAGTACTGGGGATTGAACTCAGGGGCATTCTACCTCTGAGCTACACCCTCAATCCTATTTTTTATTCTTTATTTTTAAACAGGGTCTCACTAAGTTGTGGAGTGCCTCACTAGGTAGCTGAGGCTGGCTTCGAACCCGGATCCTCCTGTCTCAGCCTCCCAAATGCTGGGGTTACAAGTGTGCGCCATCATGCCCAGCTATAACTGTTTTTCATTAGACATAGCCAAATTATATTCCAAGAACTCTGTAGCAGTCTTAAAAGCTACATGGGATAGCATCTGGTTCCTTCTCAGACAATTCTTTTTTTTTTCTTTTTTGCAGTACCGAGGATTGAACCCAGAAGCTACACCCCTAGTCCTATTTTTTTTTTGGGGGGGCACTGAGGATTGAATCCAGAGGCATTCTACCTCCAAGCTACACCCCCAGTCCAATTTCATATCTTATTTGGAAGCAGGGTCTCACTAGCTTGCTGACACACTTGCTAAATTGCAAGGCTGGCTTTGAACCTATGATTCTCCTGTCTCAGCCTCCCAAGTTCTGGGATTACAAGCATGCATCACCACGCCCAGCTCCGTATTTTTTATTCTTTATTTTGAAGCAGGGTCTTGCTAAGTTGTAGAGGGCCTCACTAAGTAGCTGAGGCTGACTGCGAACCCAGATCCTCTTGTTTCAGCCTCCCCAGTGCTGGAATTGCAAGCGTGCACCACCACGTCCAGCTAGTCCTGGACAATTCTGATATATTTATTTTAGTTATTTTTCTTTTTTCAGCAGCGTAATCAGTAAAGACACAGTGTTTTTCTTTTGATTTACATCTTTTCTGACCACAGGTGAGGTTGAGTATTTTTCTGTATGTCTTTGGGGTGTCCACATTTTCTCTTCCATGATTTGTCTGTCTATTTCCTCTCTGGTCTCTTTGTTGTTGGTTTGCTTGTCTTTGATCCCTTTGGTGGAGCAGGTTGGCGATATTTATAGTGGTGGTAAGTAATATCAGCTCTTTATTTTCTCCTCATCTATATTCATTGGCTTTTTGATTTTGTCATGGAATATCTTATAGAAACATACATTTATTTATTTGTTATTTGTACTGGAGATTGAACCCAGAGGAATTCTACCTCCAAGCCATACCCCAAGCCCTATTTTGTTTTTTATTATTTAATTTTATATTTATTTATTTATTTTTATTTTTTATTTTTTGCAATACTGGGGATTGAACTCAGGGGTGTTCTACCTCTGAGCTCTACCCCCAGTTCTATTTTTCAAAATTAATTAATTAATTAATTAATTATTATTTTTTATTTTTTGCGGTGCTAGAGATTGAACCCAGGGGCATTCTACCTCCTAGCTACACCCCCAGCCCGATTTTTTATTCTTTATTTTGAAACAGGATCCCACTAAGTTGTGGAGGGCCTCCCTAAGTTGCTGAGGCTGGCCTGGAACCTGCAATCTTCCTGTCTCGGCCTCCCAAGTACTGGGATGACAGTTGCGCGCTACCACACCGGAATGAAATATTTAATTTTTATGTGGTCAAATCTGTTGATCTTTTTTTCATGGCTTTCTGCCTTACTTTTTTTTTTTTTTTTTTTTTTTTTTTTTTTTTTTTTTTTTTTTTTTTTTTTTTTTTTTTTTTTTTTTTTTTTTTTTTTTTTTTTTTTTTTTTTTTTTCAGTACTGGGGATTGAACTCAGGGGCATTTTACCTCCGAGTTATACCCCTAGCCCTATTTTTTACTTTATTTTGAAACCGGGTCTCACTAAGTTGTGGAGTGCCTCACGAGGTAGCTGAGGCTGGCTTCGAACCCAGATCCTCCGGTCTCAGCCTCCTGAATGCTGGGATTACAAACGTGCGCCACCACGCCCGGCTGGCTTTCCGCCTTACTGACATTGATGGGTTTTAGACATCTCTTCATTAAGTATTGGGGCAGCCCAGCACTCCCTGGAGGACTTAACGGGCTTTGATAACTTTTGTCAGGCTCTTTTATCTCTGGATCTGCCTCCCAGCCTCCGGTGGGGGAATCTGTCCTTTCATGGAGTTGTTATTACCTTCACCTTGACTAAAGGAAGCCTCTGGCCTGGGAGTTGCTTGTCACTTATAAAAGCGTACACACTTGTCTTCACTCAGATCAACGCTGTGTTAATTTTCTTTATTTCTCACCTAGTTTAAGAGCAGTCATCAGGCTCCTTCAATTTTATGTTTTGTTTTTTTGCTCCGTCTTCAGCCTGAGTCCTTAATCTTTTTAGAGGCACTTTGGAGCTAGATAGGGTTTGCCCTTGGCATAAGACCTGTGGATAGTGATGATAAATTGGTTATGAGGAGACTGTGGGTTTGAGACTGAGTTTGACTCTGCCTTTGATTACAGCTGGGGAGGTTCTCAGAAGCCTTCGGGCCCTTTCCCATAAAATGGAAGTGATAAGAGTACTTCTCTGAGGCTGCCTTTAACAATGCAGGAGAATCCTGTACTGGTTAATTTAGATGTTTCCTCCGTTTTGGTCATACTCAAAGAATGTTGTAATGAAGCCAAGTCTTCCCAAGTTACCTTGGTACCCCTTTTAGCAAAACAAACTCTTCTCATTCACTGGCAGCCCATAAAAGAAGGAAATAACTTGTTGGCCTTAATGACTGGTATCTTTTACAGAGTCTCTGGAATGAACTTGCCAGTTTCTTTACCGAGATGAGAAACATTTAAGCTCTTAGAGGAGATTAAATTTGGGGCCATTTTGCATCAGCTGTGGCTCAGGACCAAGGAACTAAGATAGCTCGTGCGTGGGTTGGGGATAGACGCTGGAAGGAAGAAGAATCTGGCCTGCATTTTTTTTTTTTTAATTTAAATTTTTAGTTGATGTGTTAGTCAGCTTTCTATCATGGTGACAAAATACCTTTGAAAATCAGCTTAAAGGAAGGAAAGGTTTCTCTTGGCTCACAGTTTCAGAGTTTGCAGTCCGTGGTCTGTTGGCTCTTTTGTTTCTTGGCCTGCAGTGAAGAAGAACGTCACGGCAGAAGGGCTTGGTAGCGCAAAGATCTCGCTTCCTGGTATCCTGAAAAGAGGGGCGGGGAGGACTTTTATAACAAAGCCCTTCTCCCTAATCCATTAAACTATTAATCTATAAGTGGATAAATATACTGATGAGGTGAGAGCCCTCATCATCATCCGGTCGCTTCCAAAGGCCTCACCTCTGCACATGGCTGTCCTGGGGACCGATCCCTCATCACATGAGCCTTTGGGGGCCATGAAGGATCCAAACCCTAACAAATAACAATTGTGTATATTTATGGGTACAACATGATGTTTTGCTATGTGTATACATTGTGAAATGATTCTATCAAACTAAGTAACATATCTGTCACCTCACGTACTTTTTTTTTTTTTGGCAGTACTGGGGATTGAACTCAGGGGCATTCTACCTCCAAGTTATAACCCCAGTCCTATTTTTTATTCTTTATTTTGAAACAGGGTCTCGCTAAGTTGCGGAGTGCCTCACTAGGTACCTGAGGCTGGCCTTGAACCCAGAACTTCCGGTCTCAGCCTCCCAAATGCTGCGATTACAAGCATGCGCCACCATGCCCGGCCTTTTCTTTTTTTTTTTTTTTTTGTAGTGATAACATTTGAAATCTCTTCTTTTGGCAATTTTGAAATATACACCATTAGTAATGAGGAATAATATTCTGTGCAATCCATTTCAAGAACGTAAGTTCTTATTCCTCCCGTCTTAATGGAAGCTTTGTAACTTTTGACCACATTCCCCTCTTATCCCCAGCTTTTGGTGACCTCGATTCTACTCTCTGGTTCTAGAAGTTTCACTTTTTTAGGTTTAGCACATCAGTGAAGTCATGCCGGACTTGTCTTTTTTGTGCCTGGTTCATTTCTCTTCCATAATGTCCCAAACAATGGATTCGTGTTTCTCTTTCTGGGCGAGTGGTATTCTGTTGTGTACACATCCTGCGTTCTCTTTATCCACTCCTCCACTGAGACACTCACGTTGATTGCACCGCTCTGCTGCGGGGAATCGTGCTGTGAGCAACACAGGGTACAGATGTCTCTGACATACTGATTTCAGTGCGGTTGGATATATTCCTAGAAGTGGGATTGCTGGATCAGATGGCAATTCTATATTTAGTTTTTTGAGGAACCTTCATACTGTTCTTCATAATGGCTGGAGTCGGTGGATTTCAGAATATGCGCCGAATTTGTTCTGAGTCTCCATTAATGGTCTCATAGATTCTCAAAAATTCAAAGTTAGAAGGGGCCTAAAGTTGGCCCCCAGGCCTGGCCCCTGCCCTCAGCTAGTGGACAAGGACCCAGTCAGTGAGGGTGGTTGGTGCAATTGCTCAATGGATAGTATTACTGTATGAAAATTAACTTTAGGGGATTTTGGGCTACGTGTTGGGGTCGAGAAGCTTCTAGAAGAAGTGATCCTTGTGATAGCTGGTATTCGACCTGATGATCTGCTTCCTTCCTTGCCTCCCGCCTCCACGTTGGAGGCAGCTTGGCCTTGTTCTCAGATCCACATCCACTAGACAAGGGAGGAAACACGAAACCAGCTCCTTGCTTCAAAGTCTGGCAGTCCTTCATGCCCTGCTGGTGTCCTTCATGCTCCTGTGTGTTTGAGTGTTATGAACAAGACATTGTGTGGGCTGGTGTGTGTGTGTGTGTGTGTGTGTGTGTGTGTGTGTGTGACTGACAGCTGGGCAGCAGAAGAAGGCTTGTGAAGGCTGCGTGGAGTCAGACGCTCCCCATTTCCCCCCACGGTGAAGTCGCGGCACGGTGGTCCCTCCTGCGGGTCCCCAGCATCCCTCTGGTGTGCTGACCAGGGCGAAGTGAGACCCCGCTGATGTAGGGTAGAAGAAATAAGTAGGCAGGAAGGAGACAGATGGGAAGGAAAAGTAAAAATATCACTTTAATATAAAAACCTGGAACTGAAGCGCTGCAGCCTCTACTCCACCTTTGGAAGTTCCTTAGGATATCCCACACCCTAATCTCCTAAAGCCCTGCCCCCCACCTAAGATTCAGGGCCAAGGACACCGGAGATTCACAGCCAAGGGCAGACCCATCTTGAAACCTGAGGAAGAGGAGGGCCCAACTTGGAACGCCCACCTATCGCCCACCTATACCTGAAGAAGGAGGAGGTCCAGACTGCTTCTGTGCCCACCCCTCTTAAAAGTGTATAAAAGAAAGAGTTTTCCGCGCGCTCACTCTCTTGCCCTCGTGCTCGCGTCTGGCCAGGAAGATGTCCGCTCACCTGTTTTTCTCCCCCATTTCCTTATTTTCCTAAATAAATTCCTACCTTTTGTTCCTGACTGGCACATGTTAAAATTCTTTTTATCACGGAGGCCAAGAACCCATGAGTGGGACCGTGTTATCCCACAACACCGCCACCACTCCGGAGCGCTGTGCTTTATGAGCTGCCTTCTTTTTTTTTTTGCAGTACTGGGGATTGAACCCAGGGGATTCTACCTCCGAGCTACACCCCTAGCCCTATTTTTTATTCTTTATTTTGAGACAGGGTCCACTAAGTTACAGAGTGTCTCACTAGGTAGCTGAGACTGGCCTCGAACCCAGATGCTCTGGTCTCAGCCTCCCAAATGCTGGGATTACAAGCGTGCGCCACCATGCCCGGCTTGAGCTGCCTTCTTTCACAAGCATCTTCCTCAGCTGCTCACAACCATGCAACAGATCCTATTGGATTAGCTTCACTCAGAGCTGTAGAAATCACTGAGAGATTTGCCTCAGGCCTTCAGGCTTGTAAGGCATAAAACCTCAACGGGATGCCTACCAACCCATATGATTTTTTTCCCCCCCTGTGGTACTAGGGATTGAACTCAGGGGGCATTCTACCTCTGAGCTATACCCCCAGCTCAATTTCATTTTTTATTTGGAAACAAGGTCTCACTAAGTTGCTGAGGCTGATCTCGAACCTGTGATCCTCCTATCTCAGCCTCCCAAGCACTGGGCTTACAAGTGTGCACCACTTTGCCCAGCTGAATTGTATAATTTCTCCCATGCACAGAAATGCGTATCGATCTGCATTTATTTGCCCAAATAATCAGTAATTCCTGCAAGGACTGATGTGATTCCTTTGTTAAGACCATTGACTAATTCTGGCATGGTGGTGCATACTTGTAATCCTAGTACTTGGGAGGCTGAGACAGGAGGATCACAGGTTTGTGGCCAGCCTCAGCTACTTAGTGAAGCCCTCCTCAACTTAGTGAGACCCTGTTTCAAAATAAAGAATAAAAACTACGAGCCGGGCGTGGTGGCGCATGTTTGTAATCCCAGCATTTGGGAGGCTGAGACCAGAGGATCCGGGTTCGCGGCCAGCCTCAGCTACCAAGTGAGGCACTTGGCAACTTAGTGAGACCTGGTTTCAAAATAAAGAATAAAAAATAGGGCTGGGGTTATAGCTCGGAGGTAGAATGCCCCTGAGTTCAATCCCCAGTACCGCAAAAAAAAAAAAAAAAAAAAAAAAAAAAAAAAAAAAAAAAAAAAAAAAAAAAAAAAAAAAAAAAAAAAAAAGAAAAAAAAAAAAAAAAAGAATAAAAACTACGGCTGAGGATGTATCTCAGAGGTAGAATGCCCCCTGTGTTCAATCCCCAGTATCATTAAAAACAAACAAACAAACAAACAAAAAAATATACAGTTTGGTAGGCATCCCATTGTGGTACAATCCTCAGTACTGCCAAAAAAAGAAAACTTGGAATGCTGCCTGAAGCCTCTGCCCTTTTGCCCTGTGAACTCCCTGATACCCGCCACCCTCTTGGAAACTTTCCTTCTCACCAGCTCTGCTCCTGGGCTTGCTCACTGCCTGTCCCCGTTTGTCTTATCACCCACGGAGGCCCACTGGGACACCGATTCCAGAGTCACTCCCTGGACGGGTGACATGTGGCCCTGGGCCTCGGTCATCTGGAGTTGGACCGCGTGCCTGGCTCATGTTACACGGGCTGTCTGCCAGAGTGATGGTTCTCGGACACGTGGCCCCTTTGGATGATAAACTGCATAATATTGGGGGGAACTAGAACTTAGGGTTCTTCAAGTACTCGCCCTTGAATACTTGAATACCAGAAGCACTACCAGGAGTTTTGTGGTGGTTTTGCACTTTGGGAGCCTGTCAAATACTGCTTTGTAGCCGGGTGTGGTGGCGCACACTTGTAATCCCAGCATTTGGGAGGCTGAGACTGGAGGATCCGAGTTTGAGGCCAGTCTCAGCTACCTAGTGAGGCACTCCACAAC
>PVLC010003090.1:86426-103280 GCA_004027655.1 Graphiurus murinus
TTTTTTTTTTTTTTTGCGGTACTGGGGATTGAACTGAGGGACATTCTACCTCCGAGCTACACCCCCAGCCCTATTTTTTTTATTCTTTATTTTTTTTGAAACCGGTCTCACTAAGTTGAGGAGGGCCTCACTAGGTAGCTGAGGCTGACCGTGAACCCAGATCCTCCGGTCTCAGCCTCCCAAATGCTGGGATTACAAGCGTGCGCCACCACGCCTGGCTATTCTTTATTTTTGAAACAGGGTCTCAGTAAGTTGCGGAGGACCTCACTAGGTAGCTGAGGGTGGCCGTGAACCCATATCCTCCGGTCTCAGCCTCCCAAGTACTGGGATTATAAGCATGAGACACCAATGCCTGGCTCGAGTTTTCATTTTTTTCCCCCCAGTACTGGGGATTGAACTCAAGGGTGTTCTACCTCCAAGCTACACCCCCAGCCCTATTATTATTTTTTTGTGCGGTACTGGAGATTGAACTCAGGGGCATCCTACCTCCGAGCTATACCCCCAGCCCTATTTTTTATTCTTTATTTTGAAACAGGGTCTCACTAAGTTGCGGAGTGCCTCACTAGATAGCTGAGGCTGGCCGTGAACCCAGATCCTCTGGTCTCAGCCTCCCTAATGCTGGGATTACAAGCGTGTGCCACCACGCCCGGCTTCCCAGCCCTATTTTTTATTCTTTATTTTGAAACAGGGTCTCATTAAGTTGTGGAGGGCCTCACTAAGTAGCTGAGGCTGGCCAAAAATGCAGATCCTCCAGTCTCAGCCTCCCAAATACTGGGATTACAAGCACGCGCCACCATGCTCAGCTAAGATTTTCATTTCTTTCTTTTTTTTTTTTTTTTTTTTTGCAGTACTGGGGATTGAACCCAGGGGCATTCTACCTCCGAGCTACACCCCAAGCCCTATTTTTTATTCTTTATTTTGAAACAGGGTCTCACTAAGTTGCAGAGGGCCTCACAAAGTAGCTGAGGTTGGCTGGGAACCTGCAATCCTCCTGTCTCAGCCTCCCTAGTACTGGGAATACAAGTGTGTACCACCACACCCGGCTAAGAGTTTCATCTCTTAATGCAGAATATTTTAACAAAGGGGGGAAGAAACTCTGCTTGATTAGACTTGGATGTATTATTTCAGTGACCCAGAAAGCCAGGGAGACTACACTTCCAACTGAGAAAGAATAAAGTACCACTTTTTCTTTCACTGAAGCCCAATCAATTTCTCACCTTTACACGCAGTGATAAGAGGCTGTGCCAAAGGTTCTTGGTTCTGACTATGCGATCAATTCCCTGTTCTGAAAGAGAGAGAGAGAGAGAGAGAGAGAGAGGAGAATCGCAGGTTTGAGGCCAGCCTTAGCAACTAAGACTCTCAGAAATCTATGGAGACTCTGTTTCAAAACAAACAAAACAAGGCTAGGAGTGTACTTTGGAGATAGAGTACCCCTGGGTTCAATCTCTAGTACCACATAAAAAAATTATAACTAAGGTCAATCCTTAGTAACACACATGCACACGTGCGCGCGCGCGCGCGCGCACACACACACACACACACACACACACACACACACACACACCTTTTACAGAGTAAATGCTTACTGAATAGTAGAGAAAGCACATTGGACCTCCCTCTATGAGCCTCGAAACAGGTTAGACGTGTTAAGCTGTGTGTTTAGATATTTTTTGCTCTTGGGTGTCCTCGGGTCCCTCGTTCTGACTTGGTTTTCACAAATGAGATAGAACAAAAGAGACAAAACTGGATATGGCTCTATTGAAATTTTCACCTCCTCTTCCCACCCATTAAATACTTCTTTTTTTTTTTTGTGCAGTAAAACTGCCTTTATTTATTTATTTATTCATTTATTTTTGCGGTACTGGGGATTGAACTCAGGGGCATTCTACCTCCAAGCTATACCCCCAGCCCTATTTTTTATTCTTTATTTTGAAACCGGGTCTCACTAAGTTGCGGAGGGCCTCACTAGGTAGCTGAGGCTGGCTGCGAACCCAGATCCTCCGGTCTCAGCCTCCCGAATGCTGGGATTACAAGCGTGTGCCACCACACCCAGCCACTAAATTCTTCTAATATATAATATATAATATGTAATATATATATATATATATTTTTTGAGATGGGACTCTCATTATGTTGCCCACACAGGTCTTGAACTCCTGGGCTCAAGTGATCCTTCTGCCTCAGTTTCCCCAGTGTTGGGACTATAGGCATGTGCAACCACAGCTAGCTAAAACAAAAATCTAGTATGTTAATAATAGAACCTTTTTTTGTTTTTAACACCTGGCTTCAATAATGGAACTTGGATAGGCTTGATTTCCTTATTTACAAGGTATAATCAGATGATATCGATGAACCCTTTTGACTCAAGATTTATTTTTTAATTTTTTTTTTTTGCAGTACTAGGGATTGAACTCAGGGGCATTCTACCTCCGAGCTACACCCCAGTCCTATTTTTTATTCATTATTTTGAAACAGGGTCTCACTAAGTTGTGGAGTGCCTCACTAGGTAGCTGAGGCTGGCTGCAAACCCGGATCCTCCAGTCTCAGCCTCCCAAATGCTGGATTACAAGCGTGCACCACCACGCCCGGCATTGACTCAAGATTTATGATGATGAAATATTCTAAGAAAGTGATGTATTAGCTGAGTGTGTGGCCACACCTGTAATCCCAGTACTCAGGAGGCTGAGACAGGAGGATTGCAGGTTTGAGACCAGCCTCAACAACTAAGCAAGATCCTCAGCAACCTAGTGAGACCCTGTTTCAAAATAAAAAAAGACTGGAGGTGTAGGTCATGGGTAGAACACCCCTGGTTTCAATCTCCAGTCTCTCTCTCTCTCTCTCTCTCTTACACACACACACACACACACACCACACACACACACACACACACACACATTTTTCCTGAGTGCATTTGTATTAAATGTTGCGGATGGCCTCACTAAGTAGCTGAGGCTGGCTTCGAACCTGCGATCCTCCTGTCTCAGCCTCCCAAGAACTGGGATTACAAGCGTGCACTACCATGCCTGGCTTGAGGCTGCCGTTTTTAGATGGGTGAACTGAAGCGTGGAAGGCGGAGTGAGTTCAACAAGGCTGTCAGCGGTGTTGCCGGGCTGAGGGCCCGGGAGCCTCCTCCTGTCTTCATGCTTAGTGATGGCGCCACACTGTTTCCCTAGCAACAGAGGAAGTCTAGAGGAGCACCTGCCCCTTGCAGGACAGGGCCCTGTGGGATTATGGGAAGGAGCCAGAGAGGACTTTGGTCTCATCTACATCATTTAAATTTCCTCTTCTAAATGAATGAAAAATGTGTTTTCCATTAAAAATGCATATTAAATTTTTGGAAAAACAATTTCCTTGTATAAGCTGGGTGTGGTGGCGCACACCTGTAATCCAAGTACCTGGGACGCTGAGACGGAGGGATCGCAGGTTCAAGAACAGCCTTAGCAACTTAGTGAGACTTCCAGCAACCTAGTGAGACCCTGTTTCAAAACAAAACAAAAAAATAAAACAGGGCTCATACTGTAGCTTAGAGGTACAATGCCCCTGGGTTCAATCCCAAATACAAAAATAAGTAAATAATTTTTTTTTTTTTTTGCGATACTGGGGACTGAACTACTCAGGGGCATTCTACCTCCGAGCTACACCCCTAGCCCTATTTTTTATTCTTTATTTTGAAACCGGGTCTCACTAAGTTACTAAGTTGTTGAGGGTCTCCCTAAGTTTTTGAGGCTGTCCTCGAACCTGAGATCTTTTTTTTTTTTTTTGCGGTACTGGGGATTGAACCCAGGGGCATTCTACCTCCGAGCTACATCCCCAGCCCTATTTTTTTTTTTTTTTTTTTATTGTAGTAATTCGTGCAATATAGCATACATCTTTGTTAAGTACGAGTTGTTAACAACATATTTGCACACAATTCTCATTTGACCCCTTCCCCAATTCCCACCCCCCAGCCCTATTTTTTATTCTTTATTTTGAAACCGAGTCTCACTAAGTTTTGGAGTGCCTCACTAGGTAGCTGAGGCTGGCCTCGAACCCGGATCCTCTGGTCTCAGCCTCCCTAATGCTGGGATTACAAGCGTGCACCACCACACCTGACTTTTATTTTTATTTTTAAAAAATGTCAACTAAACTCCTAAAGCTGGTAGGGAATTTAGAGATGATTGAACACGACCTCCTGATTGTTCAGATGAGGAAACCGAGGCTGCATGACCTGCTTGAGCTCAGAGAGCAAGTCGGTGGCACCGCAGGTCTGCTGGCGCTCAGCGTTGCGTGCTTCCTCCTGAGCTTTTTGGGACGTGCCTTAGATGGAGTTAAACGTACAGGTCTTAAGCGAATCATTGGAGAATTCTGACAAAGGCCTGTGTTAGTCAGCTTTGCATTGCTGTGGCAAAACACCGGACAGGAGCAACTTAGAGGGGGACCGGTTCTATGTGGGCTCAGGGTTTCAGGGGTTCAGTTCATGGTTGGTTGACTCCAGGTCAGAAACATCAGGTAGAGAGAAAGCTGCTCAGCTTATGGCAACCAGAAAGGAGAGAGGGAGAGAGGGAGAGAGGGAGAGAGAGAGAGAGGGAGAGGGAGAGGGAGAGGGAGAGAGAGAGAGAGAGAGAGAGAGAGAGAGAGAGAGAGAGAGAGAGAGAGAGAGAGGAGAAAGAGAGAGAGAGAGGAGAGAGAGAAAGGAGGAGGAGGAGAAGGAGGAGGAGGAGAAGGAATGGAGAAGAGAGGACAATTCCTTCAGGACGTGTCCCCAGGTGACTTACTTCTTCCCACTGGCTCCCACCTCCTCTTGGTTCACTCAGCTACCAGTAGGTTCATTCACTGGATGGATTGATCCGATAATGAGGGCAAAGCCTCACCTCTGCCCCTTGCTGACCTGGGGACCATGCTTTCAACGCAAGAGCTTTTGGGGAATGTTGCAGATCCAAACCATCGCAGGAGTGTGTCCATGTAAGCAGCGCCAAAGCCAAAGCCAAAGCCAAGATGCACCTCGTTTCCACCGTCCCTGGATGTTCCTCCGTGACAGACAGCTTTTTCTTTTGAAAACTTTGCCTTTGTTTATTAGGGTGCACTGGTAAGAATTCAACTGCTTACATTTCCTACTTCTGCACGTATTATACAGTCCTCAGCAGAGACACGCCTTTGTGTTGACGTGTATTTCCTTAAAAACAGAAGCAGGGTTTTCGCAAAGCCCTCTGCTCTTCTTGCCCTTGACAAACCAATTCCTAGTTGCTGAAATCGCTAACTGCTGCTCCATGTTTATCAACATCAGCTCAAGCTGGTCTCTAGCCTGACATGATTATCATTACATACAAAATCATTCTTTAGTCGTTTGACGCTTAGTCTCCCTAGACACATTTGTAGTCAAAGCACATGTCTTTTATTTTATTTTATTTTTTTTAACTAAGCAGCTTCTATATTAAAATCTTGGAAGTTCTGTAAGAATAAGACATATTTGCTAAAACCAGAACACTTGAACAAGGGCAAGTTTGATCTGCTGTGCTGTGTTTTAGCTTGACAAAGCTTTCCGGCTGGGTTGGCGGTAGCCTTCCAGCAAGAGTGTATTGGTGTGGCTCTGTGCATCCGTCTCTTTTCATGTTTGGCTTGCTCCTGGGGCTTGGTGAGTGGTGTGCGTGTGTGTGCATCTACACGTGCCTGTGAGTGTGCATCTGAGAGTCGTGATCGGGTAGTGGTACCAATGAATGGATGATTATTTCCGAGTCAGACTCTGTATTCACCAGTGTGGGAGTTGTCCTCTGGCAGGGGTAGATCTCAGTCCATACAATTTTGACATCAAAAGCAAAATATAATCCTTTAGATCTGATTCAACAAAATTACTGTAAGACTCCTAGGAAATATTCCCAGAAGAAATTAAGTAGTCTTCACAGCTATGTGCACAGCAGTGATACAGTAATTGTTAAAACTGAAAAATGACAGAAATGTTCAGTAGCAGAATGATTAAATGATCAAGAACTATATAGCTGTTAAACACGATTGATACATGCTATAGCTTGAGTCTGGAATATCCTCCAAAGGCCCCTGCACTGACGGTTGCTGTTAGGAGGTGGTGGAACCTTTAAGAGGTGGAGCCTAGTGGGAGGTCATAGGTCATGTGCTAAAAAGGGTGTGTCCTTGAAGGGAGTTAGGAGATGATGGTCTCTCTCTCTTTTTCTTCTTTCACCCTACCATGGCCACGCCTTCCCTGCGATATGCTACTACTGCCTTGCCACAGTCCCAAAGCCATGGGTTTGGCCCTTTGTAAACTGAAACCTCTGAAATTGTGAGCCAAAACAAACCTTTTCTCTTTTTAAGATGATTATCTCAGGTATGGTGTTATAGTTGTCACAAGCTGACCAAGACAATATGCAACCAAACTGATACATAGAAATATTTAAATAAGATGACATTAGGCAAAAAAAGAATTATCTTGAAGTTTCAGGTGCTATATAAGTAGTAATTTCCATCTATGTAATAATATGTATAACCTTAATGGAACTTGATTATGAAACTTTTATACATGAAAATATTTTTAATTTTACTGTTTTCTAGGGTGTTTACTCTCCGAAAGTTTCCACTTTAAAATAATTTCTTTTTTTGTGTGTGTCTCGCCAGGTAATGAGAGTCTATTTGCTGAGGCTGTCTTCGAACATGCAATGCTCCTATCTCAACCTTCCAAGTACTGGAATTACCATGCCCAGCTAAAATAATTTCGAACTATGGAAAGGTTGCAAGAATAATACCAAAAAGCCGGGCGTGGTGGCGCACGCTTGTAATCCCAGCATTAGGGAGGCTGAGACCGGAGGATCCGGGTTCTCGGCCAGCCTCAGCTACCTAGTGAGGCACTCCGCAACTTAGTGAGACCTGGTTTCAAAATAAAGAATAAAATATAGGGCTGGGGGTGTATTCAGAGGTAGAATGCCCCTGAGTTCAATCCCCAGTACTGCAAAATAAATAAATAAATAAATAAATAAATAAATAATAATATCAAGAACTTCTGATCTCATATACGCTTTATTTGTATTCATCAATTATTAATATTTGCCACATTCATTATATCACTTGTTTGCTCAACTGTCCATATATGCTTAGTGCTTTTATTTTCATGAATCACTTGAGAGTAGATGGTGTACATCATACCCATTTACCTCCGAATCCTTCAGTGTGCCTTTCCTAAAAACAGGACTATTCTCTTATGTAAACTCAGTACAATTATTAAATTCAGGAAATGTAATACAGATACAATACTTTAAAAAAAAATCTACAGAGCCGGGCATGGTGGCACACGCTTGTAATCCCAGCATTCGGGAGGCTGAGACCGGAGGATCTGGGTTCGAGGCCAGCCTCAGCTACCTAGTGAGGCACTCTGCAACTTAGTGAGACCCTGTTTCAAAATAAAGAATAAAAAATAGGGCTGGGGGTGGAGCTTGGAGGTAGAATGCCCTGAGTTCAATCCCCAGTACTGAAAAAAAAAAAAATTCTACAGTCTATATTGCAATTTTTCAACTGTTCCAGTATTGTTCTCTTGAGTGTTTCTCCCCTCCAGTTCAGAATCCAGGACAAGATGATGTTTTGCATAGTCGGTGTGGTGGTGGTGCCCGCTTGTAATCCCAGTACTTGAGATGCTGAGGTAGGAGGATCACAGGTTCGTGGCCAGCCTCAGCAGCTTAGTGGTGAGGCCCTCCATAACTTATAAGACTCTGTTTAAGAAAAGAAATAGGGAGCTGGGCGTGGTGGCACCTGCTTGTAATCCCAGTACTTGGGAGGTTGAGACAGGAGGATCACAGGTTTGTGGCCAGCCTCAGCTACTTAGTGAGGCTCTCTGCAACTTAGTAAGACCCTGTTTCAAAATAAAGAATAAAAAATAGGGCTGGGAGTGTAGCCCAGAGGTAGAATGCCCCTGGGTTCAATCCCTAGTACTGGAAAAAAAAAAAAAGATTTTTGCATTTAGGTATATTATCTCTTTAACTTTATCTGGAAGAACTCCTCATTTTACTGTCTTTTTGACACTGACATATTTGAAGAATGCAAGCCGGTTATTTTATATTTCTCAATTCGGTTTTGTGTGATGTTGTCTTACGACTGGTTTCAAGTAATGCATATCTGGCTAGAAACCCACAAAAAGGTTTTTGTGTCCTTCCAGGGCCTGACATGTGGACTCGATGTTCATCTGCTCCGCATTGGGAATATTAACTCGGATGGTTTGATTAAAGGATCGCCTGGTGTCCCCGCAGCACAGTCACTGTCATCGGGCGATCCGAGGGAGATGTGTTAAGAGCACGTAGTCGCAGCTGCCCCTCCCCCTCCCCCCTGAACTCAGCATCTGTCTTGGGTCCTTTTAAAAGCCACGTCCCCAGGACTCACTCACCTCTACCCTAGGTGAGCTGGAAAGCTGCCTGACTTGCTGAGACGGTCCCTTTACCATCCACGGTCTCAAAATGCTGTCTTAAAATGCTTTCTATTTCTCTTCCTTAACTAGCTTTAATGTCGTCCTTTTAGACTCTCAGGGGCACGTTGTACTTTTCTTGGGGCTCATATTCCTATTAACTTCTACTTAGCGCTGATAACTATTTGTGTACTTCCCTTATCCCGGATGCCAAACACCGCTGCCTGGAGGGCACTGATGGTCTGGATCGTTCCTTGCATCCTCTCCTGGTGCCAGAGGAGGCGAACGCCGGGGCGCACGGCCGGCCGGCCAGGGCGTGCTCACCAAGCACAACATTTAGTCCTGCGAGGTACCACGCGGGATGCGCTAGTTGAACCCCTCTTTGGGGATGTCAAGAACTCCTCCGCGTCCTCGGCTTCGCGTCTCTGCACCCCCTGTTCAACAACACGGCCGCTCTGTCGCCCCTGAAGTAGGGGCGCCTGTCATTTCTGTGTTCTTGGCTCAGGTGTTGAAGTGTCCTCGAGTGGACGAGTTACTGCCTCGCCATCACCCGGGATTCCGAATCCACGTTTCCATCTGAGGATCTCGCTAGGGCACGGGGCCAGCTTCTCGTTGCTTTGACGAGGAGGTCTGCTGAGGTCGGCTCCCCCTCCGGGGTACTCCGCTGACACTCATTAAGGATAGCACTGATAGGAGAGTGCCTCCTTACCCAGAGAGTTCCCTGTGCAGAATCTGCCAAAATCACAGGAGCTAAGAGCCAAGGTTATTAATTTGCTCAGATAGTATTAATTTGCTCTGCCAAGACATGTAAGAGCAAGCATTAATTTAGTTTGTAAGTTTAATGAACAATGGGAAGAACCAACATTCTAAGTAGGTCAATCAAGTCTTACGGCCTGACTAATTTGTAATTATACTTGGAAAAGATGTCGTCCAGGCCGGAGACACTGGAATGCTTCTTACATTAAAGAGGAAATGTATAAAACCTAAAATCTTTCTATTTTGAAGGCATGATTTGTATAAGTTTTTGAAATCTATGAAGCTACATTCTTTATAGTGGGACTTTCCTGTACAATGTGAGTTGGTTTATTAATATTATTTTTATGGTACTGGGGATTGAACCCAGGGGCATTCTACCTCTGAGCTATACCTCCACCCCTATTTTATTCTTTACTTTTAGGCAGGCTTTTGCTAAGTTGCTGAGGCTGACTTCAAACCTGCAATCCTCCTGTCTCAGCCTCCCAATTACTGGGATTAAAGGCATGTGCCACCATGTCTAGCTTTATTATCATCATCATTATTATTATTACTATTATTATTATTGTTATTATTTTGCAGTATTAGGAATTGAACCCAGGGACATTCTACCTCCGAGCTACACCCCCAGCCCTATTTTTTATTTTGAAACAGGGTCTCACTAAGTTGTGGAGGACCTCACTAAGTAGCTGAGGTTGGCTGTAAACCCGGATCCTCCTGTCTCAGCCTCCCAAGTACTGGGATTACAAGCGTGTGCCACCATGCCCAGCTATTATTATTTTTAAATAGTTTTTTTTTTTTTGTGGTACTGGGGATTGAACCCAGGGGCATTCTACCTCCGAGCTACACTCCCAGTCCTATTTTTTTTATTCTTTATTTTGAAACAGGGTCTCCCTAAGTTGTGGAGGGCCTCACTAAGTAGCTGAGACCCAGATCTTCTGGTCTCAGCCTCCCAAGTACTGGGATTACAAGCGTGCATGACCACGCCCTGCTTAAATAGATTTTATTTTAGAATAATATTACGCTCTCCGAAAAAGTTGTAAAGAGAGTTCAGAGAACTCCAGTGTGTCTGCATCCAGCTTCCGGGCTCCTCAATCTGCATCACTGTGTAATTTGTTGCAAATTAGAACCCAAATATTGGCACATCATCATTTACTAAAATTAATACTGCATTCGGATCACCCTAGTTTTTCTCCCATATCCTGTATCGTGCTATGAGCTGAATGTTTGTTCCCACCAAGCCGTGTTGAAATTTAATTGCCATTGTGACTGTATGGGGAGGTGGGGCCCTTAAGAAGTAAGTGTTTAGGCCATGAGGACTCTGCTCTCATGAATGGACCAGTGAACGCCACCATCTTGGGGGCGGGTCACCCCCTCCTGTGCTCCTGTGGCCCCTGCTGGCCTTTCTACTATGTGAAGACACAGCAAGCAGCCACTAGCCAGGTGCTGGCCCTGGCTCCCTGATTCCCAACTTCCAGAACGAGAGCCAATGAATTTTTGTTTATCATAACTTACCTGGTCTTTTTAGCAGCGCACACAGACTAATACATCATGTCTCCATAGCCTCTTCTGGTCTGTGACAGTTTCTCTAATTTTTCTTGTGTTTGATGATCACGATAACTTCCAGAAGTGCCAATCAGCCCCCCCAACACATTTTCTTTTTATATATTTTTATTGGTGCACTATAGTCTGACATCATAATGTAGTTCACAGTGATGGTGGCACACGTGCACACAGCACTTGGTGGCTTTCCCCTGGCTCCCTCCCCATCCCCCCTTCCCCATGCAGGGTATTGAGGTTGGCATTGGTGTTCTCACATAAGTACATGATGCCAATGGAAGTGATTCCTTCATTGATCCTCCCTCTCCCCTCTCTCCTTCCCCTAGACCACCTCCCTGATATGTGTGTGTGTGTGTAGGTTTCTCCTCCATTATCTGAAGCCCCTCTGATATCCTAATTACTCCCTAGCTTCGGCATATGAGAGAAAACATATGGCCCTTCGCTTTCTGTGACTGGCTAATGTCACTTAGAGTAATGTTCTCCAAGTCCCTCTATTGTCTGGCAAATGACATGACTTTGTTCTTCTTGATTGCCGAGTGGAATTCCATTGGGGGTATATCCCACAATTTTGTAACCCATTCATCTGTTGATGGACACCTGGGTTGGTTCCCTGATTTAGCTATTGTGAATTGTGCTGCTATGAACATGGATACCCACGTATCACAACAACATTCTGATTTCAGTCCCTTTGGAAAGATACTCAGGAGTGGCGTAGCTGGACCAATCAGGGTTTTTGCCGACTGTCCCTCTGAGTCTCATCAATGTTTTTCTTATAGTTAGATGGAATCTCTGCATTGGGGGAGGCAGATCACAGAGGCGCAGAAGCATTTGCCTCACACCTTAGTGAGTTATAGTCCATCCACGTGTATATTTATATATATACTTATGCTATATGTGTGTTATATATGTTGTCTATCTCAGGATATATATATATATATATATATATATGTCTAGCTCAGGGTGTATATATATATATCTACACACACACACATATCAGGAGAATTTCTACATGAGTTATTTGGAATTTTTCTCTACGGGAGATCTGTCTCTTCTCCTTATTTATTTATTTATTTATTTATTTATTTATGTTTTGCGGTACTGGGGATTGAACTCAGGGGCATTCTACCTCTGAGCTATACCCCCAGCCCTATTTTTTATTCTTTATTTTGAAACTGGGTCTCACTAAGTTGCGGAGTGCCTCACTAGGTAGCTGAGGCTGGCCGCGAACCTGGATCCTCTGGTCTCAGCCTCCCGAATGCTGGGATTACAAGCAAGCTCCACCATACCCGGCTCTCCCCATTTATTTATTCAGCCATTTATTTATATCAATGCAGACTCACAGATGTTTATTCTATACTTTGGGTTTCAGTATTTTGCTATTTATTTTATTGCTCAAATTGTTCCAGTTTTTAGCCAGATGTGGTGGCACACAACTGTGATCCCGGTACTTGGGAGGCTGAGACAAGAGGATCACAGTTTCAAGGTCAGCTTCAGCCACTTAGCGAGGCCCTCAGTAATTTAGTGAGACCCTGTTTCAAAATAAAAAATAAAAAGGGGATGGCATTGTAGTTTAGAAGTAGAACTCCCCTGGGTTCAATTTCTAGTACCTCCCCTTGGCAAAATAAATTTGTTCCAGTTTTGGTCATTGAGAACTTTCAGTTGTCCCCTGGGATTCTTTTTTTTTGCG
The DNA here is from genome assembly GCA_004027655.1 of Graphiurus murinus. NCBI lineage: Eukaryota > Metazoa > Chordata > Mammalia > Rodentia > Gliridae > Graphiurus > Graphiurus murinus. Next base: position 98,801 of record PVLC010003090.1, read on the forward strand.
ATTCTTTTTTTTTTTTTTTTTTTTAACTCAGGGGCATTTTACCTCCCAGCTATACCCCCAGCCCTATTTTTTATTTCTTATTTTGAAACAGGGTCTCACTAAGTTGCGGAGTGCCTCACTAGGTAGCTGAGGCTGGCCGCGAACCCGGATCCTCCGGTCTCAGCCTCCCAAATGCTGGGATTACAAGCGTGCCCCCCCCCCCCCCCCCCGGCTCCCTGGGATTCTTTGATGTGCCCTCCCCCACTGAGGGAGGATCAATGAAGGAATTCCTTCCATCAGCATTATTTTACTTTTTGAGCACTTACTTTCCAATACTGCAAGATATTCCAGGCTCATCTTGTATATTTTCAGCCCCAGCCTTAGATTCCGCCTTTTCTTCAAGGAGCCCTGGTTCATTTTAGAGGGGAATGGTGTCAGAAACCGAGATCTGATTTATATTTTGATAATATGGTAATGAATTTTGGAAATAAGATGAGAGACAGGGTCAGGTCAAAAGCATAGGCTTTGATGACAGCTGGTGACTTTGAACCATAACTGCCGTGAATACGGTGATCCACAAGCCCAGTGAGTCTGGCACAGAGAGGTTTACCCGGATGAGGGACTTTCTATCATATAAGAAGCGTGAACTGGCCACCACAGTCATGTCTCTTGGTTGCAAGGGGGAAAAAAAGCCCAAATAAATCTACCTCAATTAAGAAGAGAGTGTAATTACTGATTTAACTGAGAAATCTAAGTCTGGGAGGGTTCCTTGCCCTCTTGGATCCAAGGATTTGGGCTTCCCTGACTCTAAGTGTTGGTTCCATGGTGGATTCTCCGAATGTTCTGGGAGAAGCATGGCCTTCCTCCCTCCCTTCCTTCCTTCATCCCTCCCTTCCTCCCTCCCTCCCTCCCTCCCTTCCTCCCTCCCTTCCTTCCTTCCTTCCTTCCTCCTTCCTTCTTTTCCTTCCCTCCCTCACCCCGCCCCTTCCTTCTTCTTTTCCTTCCTTCTTTTTTGTGGTACTGAGGACTGGACCCTGGAGCATTCTACCTCCAGGGTCCAATGGTGGGGTTCATTGGAATGCTGGCTGGATTGCAGGTCTGGGCGCACTCTAACATGGTTCCAAACCCAACTTCCACCAGTAAATATAGCTCAAGTATGTCATGCCATAGAAAGCTTGGAATACAGAGTGGAGCGCTTGTGCAACAATGCCTGGACGTTCATTTGGAATCACATAGTTAAGAAACACTGAGCCTAGCCGGGCATGGTGGTACACACTTGTAATCCCAGCATTCGAGAGGCTGAGACCGGAGGATCCGGGTTCGCGGCCAGCCTCAGCTACCTAGTGAGGCATTCTGCAACTTAGTGAGACTCGGTTTCAAAATAAAGAACAAAAAAAAAAAAAAAAAAAAAAAAAAAAAAAAAAAAAAAAAAATAGGACTAGGGGTGTAGCTCGGAGGTAGAATTCCCCTGAGTTCAATCCCCAGTACTGCAAAAAAAAAAAAAAAAAAAGAAAAAAAAGAAACACTGAGCCTGAGAAGGTTGGGGGAGGTTTTTCTTTTTGATGGAACAAATGGCATCATAGACGGGCATTGTTCTAAAAGTTGTGGTAGTTATAGAAATAAGTCTGGGCCCCGGGTGAATAAGTCTCACTTCTTTTGGTAGTTGAATGTTCCCTGAAATGCTGTTGAATTAAAAAAAAAAATTTTTTTTTCCCTTTTGCTTGGCTATCTGCCATGCCAGCTTTTCAAAGGACAGAAGAGTCTAGTGGTGGAAGTTGTGTGATAGGAAAAGCACTTAGAACTGGGCGAAGAAATTCCCAGTAACAAAGCAACTTTCAAAATAGCCCTCTGCTTCTGAATTGCAGGCCCTTCTGGGGTTAGAGTGGACAGGGTGGTGTCCCAGAGTGGATATAGGCAGGCTCTGCCATCCATCGGCACAGAAGACCGGCCTTACTGTGTGCTGTCAGAGTAACTTGGTCAAGGTAGCTCCGCTTGCAGATTCAGAAGGCAGGAAGACAGTTCCAGAATGGGCTTCTAACTCTTCCTTTTAGGCCCTTCCTACTGGAAATCTACATTTGTCTGGGAACTGTACTAACGTTTTGAATGTAGACCTGAGGAATTAGAAAATTAGCCTTAACTGGACATAGTGGCCCATGCCTATAATTTCAGTACTTGGGAGGCTAAGACAGGAGGATCATAGTTTTGAGGATAACCTCAGCAACTTAGGGAGGTTCTCAGTAACCCAGCAAGATTCTATTTCCAAACAAAAAGATAAAAAGGGCTGGGGTTGTAGCTCAGAGGTAGAATGTCCTGAGCATACATGTACTAGGGTTCAATCCCTAGTACAAAACAAAAAGAAAAGGAGAGAGAGAAAGAGAGAGAGAGAGAGAGAGAGAGAGAGAGAGAGAGAGAGAGAGAGAGAGCAAGCACACTTAGCTGATGATTTTTTTTTTGGTGGCAGTGGAGATTGAACCCAGAGGCATTCTACCTTCCAGCTACACCCCCAGCCTGATCTTATTTTGTATTTGGAAACAGGGCCTCACTAGGTTGATGAAAGTCTCATTACTTGCTGCGGCTGTCCTCGAACCTGTGATCCTCCTATCTCAGCCTCCCAAGTACTGGGATTATGAGAGTGCGCCACCATGTGCGGTTTAGCTGATGATTTTTAAACAATTTTCTCCTTTCATTAGAGTGTAATGCTGAATTATTCTAAAGAATATCTAGACGTCCTATCAGCCATCAAAGGATTACCCAAATCTTAGCTGCTACTTCCCATTTTTTTCCTTCATTTCCTTCCCCTTCTCTCATCTCTATTGATCTATCTATCTATCTATCTATCTATCTATCTATCTATCTATCTATCTATCTATCATCTATCTAGATATTTATTTTTTTTTGCAATACTGGGGATTGAACCCGGGGCATTCTACCTCTGAGCTACACTCTCAGCCCTATTTTTTATTCTTTATTTTGAAACAGGGTCTCATTAAGTTGTGGAGGGCCTCACTAAGTAGCTGAGGCTGGCCGAGATCCTCCTGTCTCAGCCTCCCATGTACTGGGATTACAAGCGTGCGCCACCATGCCTGGCGGAAATGTCTTTCTTTGAAGCAGCTCTCTCTCAAATGGAAGACATCTTTTCCTTTAACCGCTCGTCGGCCTCAGACACTGTAGGTGACAAAGGTGTCTTTTGGGTTCCTATTGATCTTTCCAAGCTGCCTGTTCCTCTTTCAGCTTCCCAAACCCCGCGTCCCTGAGGCTGAGCTCATCTCTTCAGGCGGCACCGCCTAACATCTCTCCCAACAGTGGCCGTCTTCCAGAATTCATAATTGGCTGTATGATGCTTCTTTCTCCCTCCCCCACTTCCCCTAATCAACCTTGTCAGTTTTGTCATCTTCCTCGAGGATCGAACCCTCAACACTCTGGCATCTCTGTGTTGGGAACTTCTCCAGCGGTCTCCACCTCACTGCGACCAGCCGTTTCCCTGGCCACTTCACAGAGACCACAGCACCATAGTCCTGGTCGCCATGACCGCACCTCCTGCAAAGGCTCTGGGTTGCAAGCTTTATCCCACGAGTTCATTCTCCCATGCTGACCCCACGCCTGCGGGCTCCCTGGGAACCGTTCTACGGGGACTGTCAATCTGCCGCCCTAACGGTAGTTTCTACTACCCCTGCCTCACCACACTGCAGTTTATCTTCTTGCTCAGGGACTTTCCATGACCTGGCACTTTCACCGCATCCTTGTGGGAAACTTGAACTTCTTTCCTTCTCTCTTTCCATTGAACTCATCTGGAAAAACAAAACAAAACAAAACAACAACAACAAAACAAACCCCTCCACCTCGTGTAAAACTCAATTCTCTTCCCATGCTGTGTCTACACCCGAGAAACTGATGCTACTGGAGGAAATCATACAACCATCCTTGGACTTGGCAGACAACGTTTGCCATTCATTTATCTTATAAGAGACTAATATCTAGAAATAGGCCAAGGATGGCGGTGCACACTTGTAATCCCAGTACTTGGGAGTCTCGGACAGGAGGATCGCAGGTTCGTGGCCAGCCTCAGCTATTTAGTGAAGTCCTCTGTAACTTCGTGAAACCCTGTTTCAAAATAAAGAATAAAACATAGGGCTGGGGTTATAGGGCAGAGGTAGAATGTCCCTGGGTTCAATCCCCAGTTTAAAAAAAAAAATCCAGAAATAGAAACAATTCCTGAAACTCTACTACAAAAACAAACACAAACAAACAAACAAACAAACAAAAAACAAAAAGCCAGGTGTGGTAGCGCACGCTTGTAACCCCAGCATTTGGGAGGCTGAGATCGGAGGATCCGGGTTCGTGACCAGCCTCAGCTACCTAGTGAGGCATCCTACAACTTAGTGAGACCCGGTTTCAAAATAAAGAATAAAAAATAGGGCTGGGGGTATAGCTCGAAGGTAGAATGCCCCTGAGTTCAATCCCCAGTACCGAAAAAAAAAAAAAAAAAAAAAAAAAAAAAAAA
>PVLC010003091.1:0-15465 GCA_004027655.1 Graphiurus murinus
AACCCGGATCCTCTGGTCTCAGCCTCCCGAATGCTGGGATTACAAGCGTGCGCCACCACACCCGGCATTCAACTGCCATCTTTAATCACAAAACATTTCCAAAAAGAAGAGTAGTGGTTACCCTTTTAAGAATAATTTTAGCCGGGCGTGGTGGCACACACTTGTAATCCCAGCATTCGGGAGGCTGAGACCAGAGGATCCAGGTTCTCGGCCAGCCTCAGCTACCTAGTGAGGCACTCTGCAACTTAGGGAGACCCTGTTTCAAAATAAAGAATAAAAAATAGGGCTGGGGGTATAGCTTGGAGGTAGAATGCCCCGGATTTCAATCTCCAGTACCACACACACACACACACACACAAATATATATATATATATGTGTGTGTATATATATAATAAAAAATAAATAAAAAAAAAATAAAATAGGGTTGGGGATGTAACTCACAGGTAGAATGCCCCTGGGTTCAATCCCCAGTGCCACACACACACAAAAATAATTTTACGTTTAATCCCCAGTAGTGCAAAAAATATTTTTATGATGTCTAATAGTTCGATGCATTTTATATATGTATTTTCTTGTGTAACCACTGCCCAGATTAAGATACAGAACATTACTTTCATTCCTGATGCAACTTCCCAGTCGACATGCCCTACCTCAGAAAAAAAAATTATTCTCATGTATATCACTATCAATTATTATTTCTACTCTAGACCTCCTTTTAAATGGAAGCGAGCAGTTTACATTCTTTTGTATCTGACTTGCTCAACACAGTTTGTGAGATTCCTCCACATTGCTATGTGTGGGACAGGAAGGGAGGAAGGGAGCGTGTGCTGGGGAAACACTGACAGCAAAGACAGGAGACTGATCACATAAAGGAAGATTAAAGGTGAAAGAAGTGAGGGTTTTCACTGTCAGAGAAGGGAGTTAAAAATAAGGGGTAAGACAATGAACCTTGTGGAGATATTGATATAAACTCAAAATGTCTTAGTTTCTTTTTTCTTTTCTTTTCTTTTTTTTTTGGTACTGGGGATTGAGCCTGGGGGCATTCTACCTCTGAGCTGCACATCCAGCCCTATTTTATTTTTATTTGGAAACAGGGTCTCACTAAGTTGCAGAGGACCTAATGAGGTTGCTGAGGCTAGTCTTGAACCTGCGATCCTCCTATCTCAGCACCCCAAGTACTGGGATTACAAATGTGCACCACCATGCCTTGGTGTGTCTTAGTTTCTCACTGTAAGAAATCACCACTAACCTGGTGGCTTAAAACAACATAAATATATTTGCTTATGGTTCTGGAGGTCAGAAGTCTAAAATCAAGGTGTCAGTTGGACTGTGTTCTTTTGTGAAGCTGTAGAGGAGAATCTGTTTCCTTACCTTTTCCAGTTGCTAGAGGCTGCCTGCATGTCTTGGTTCATGCTCTTCTTCCTCCACATCTAAAGTGAACATCTGGTTCCATTATCACATCTACTTTTTCTGTAGTCAAATCTCCCTTTAGCTGGGCATGGTAGTGCAGGCCTGTAATCTCAGGATTTGGGAGGCTGAGACAAGAGGATTGCTGGTTTGAGGTCAGTCTCATCAATTTAGTGAGACCTGTTTTAAAAAAAAAATTAAAAAGGCTTGGTGTATATTCAGAGCTAGAATGCCCCTGGGCTCAACCCCCAGTACAAAAAAAATCCCTCTGCCTCCCTTTTGCAAGACACTCGTGATTACATCTGGCCTACCCAGATAACACAGGGCAATTTGCCCATATCAAAATTCTTTTTGTTTGTTTGTTTATTTATTTATTTATTGGTACTAGAAGTTGAAACCAGAGACATTTTACCTCTGAGCTACACCCCCAGCCCTATTCTTTAAAAATTTAAAAAGAGCCGGGCATGGTGGTGCATGCCTGTAATCCCAGTACTTTGGAGGTTGAGACAGGAGGATCACAGGTTCAAGGTAAGCCTCAGCAATTTAGCGAGGGTGTCAGCAGTTTTGTGAGAAACAGTTTCAAAAATAAAATAGGGCTGAGATGTAGTTCAGAGGTAGAATGCTCCTAGGTTCAGTCCCCAGCACCACACACACACACACACACACACACACACACACACACACACCGAAATGGGGTTTTGCTAAGTTGCTGAGGGACCTTGCTAAGTTGCTGAGACTGACCTAGAACTTGCAATCCTCCTGTCTTAGCTTACCAAGTGCCAGGATTACAGGCATGCACTACCATGCCCAGATAAGATTCTTAATTTAATCACCTCTTCAAATCTCCTTTTATAATGTTAGGGAAATACATTCCCAATTTCTGGGGATTAGGGCATCAACATCTTTGGGAGATCATTATTCGGCCTACCACATCTGGTGTAAATATATACATGACTAGACATAGACATAAATATGGAGGGAAGTGTGTGTGTGTGTGTGTGTGTGTGTGTGTGTGTGTGTGTGTATGCATATGTATAAGCATAAGAATTAGATCATGACTTCTACAAAACATTCTCCAGCCAGATATGGTGGTGCATGCCTATAATCCCAGTACTTGGGAGGCTGAGACAAGAGGATCACAGGCTTGAGGCCAGCCTCAGCAGTTTGGTGAGCCCCTCCACAACTTAGTGAGATTCTGTTTCCAAATAAAAAATAAAATAGGGCTGGGAGTGTAACTAGGAAGCAGAAATCCCCTGGGTTCTATTCCCAGTACCAGAAACAAACAAGCAACAAACAAACCATTCTCTAGTAAGGCAATTGGAGCTCCTTCAAGAAAGGGCTGATTACTTAGTTGGGCATGGTGGTGCACACTTGTAATTCCAGTACTTGGAAGGATCGCAGGTTTGAAGCCAGTCTTGGAGACTCAGCGAGGCCCTCTGCAACTTAGTGAGACCGTGTTTACAAATAAGAAATAAAGAGCCGGGCGTGGTGGCGCACACTTGGCACACTTGTAATCCCAGCATTCGGGAGGCTGAGACCGGAGGATTCGGGTTCTCGGCCAGCCTCAGCTACCTAGTGAGGCACTCCGCAACTTAGTGAGACTCGGTTTCAAAATAAAGAATAAAAAATAGGGCTGGGGGTATAGCTCGGAGGTAGAATGCCCCTGAGTTCAATCCCCAATACCGCAAACAAACAAACAAACAAACAACAACAACAACAACAACAAAAACAAATAAGAAGTAAAATCGGGCTGGGGGTTTAGCTCGGATGTAGAATGCCTCTGGGTTCAATCTTGAGTGTCACACACAAAACATGGCTGATTCCAAGGCTATGGCAGAAGTACAATATGAGCCTGGAATATTCTAGTGTGCTTTTAAAAAGCAAGGAAGTATTCAAAAACTAATGGGAGCATATCAAAAGCAATGCAAGTCACCTTGAAGGCATTCTCATTGGCCAAAGGAGAACAATTGGAGTGTTAAAATAAATAGAGTAGCTAATTATAACACGAGTTAAAAAGTTTCGACTTTGTATTGATATGAGGAAATAAATGAAAACACAAGAACTAGAAAAATACAGAGGGGAATTATTGGAGATTAGACCTTGCAGAAGAAGATAATTAGTGAATTTGAAAACAAAGCATTTGTATTAGTTATCTGTTACTGTGTAACAAATTAACCCCCAAATTTAGCCACTTGAAACAACACACATTTATTATTTCAATGTTTGTGGATCAGAAATTCTTTTCTTTTTTTTTTATCAGAAATTCAAGTACAAGCCGGGTTTGGTGGCACACGCTTGTAATCCCAGCATTTGGGAGGCTGAGACCGGAGGATTCGGGTTCGTGGCCAGCCTCAGCTACCTAGTGAGGCACTCCGCAACTTAGTGAGACCCTGTTTCAAAATAAAGAATAAAAAATAGGGCTGGGGGTATAGCTTGGAGGTAGAATGGCCCTGAGTTCAATTCCCAGTACTGCAAAAAAAAAAAAAAAAAAAAAAAAAAGAAAGAAAGAAATTCAAGTACAATTGAACTGTGTCATCCAGCTCAGTTTCTCACAAGGTTGAAAACAAGTTTTTGGCTGTCAAAGTCCAAGTTCACTTGCTGATTGTTATATTTATTTATGTATTGATTTATTTTTGTGGCATTGGGGATGGAACCCAGGGTCTCATGCATGCCAGTCAAGCACTGTACCACTGAGCTACACCCATAGGTGTTTATTTTTTTATTTTTTATTTTTTTGCGGTACTGGGTATCGAACTCAGGGGCATTCTACCTCCGAGCTACACCCCCAGCCCTATTTTTTATTCTTTATTTTTTTTTGAAACCGAGTCTCACTAAGTTGCGGAGTGCCTCACTAGGTAGCTGAGGCTGGCCACGAACCCGAATCCTCTGGTCTCAGCCTCCCGAATGCTGGGATTATAAGCGTGTGCCACCACACCCGGCTAGGTATTTCTTTTTAAGTTTTACTTTGAAACAGGGTCTCACTATGTTGATGAGGCTGTCTTTGAACTAACGATCCTCTTGCCTCAGCTTCTCAGGTCTCTGGGATTACAGGTGTGTGCCACCATGCCTGGCTCCAGAGGCATCTTTTTTTTTTTTTTTTTTTTTTTTTTGCGGTACTGGGGATTGAACTCAGGGGTGCTCTAGCTCCGAGCTATACCCTCAGCCCTATTTTTTATTCTTTATTTTGAAACCGAGTCTCACTGAGTTGCGGAGTGCCTCACTAGGTAGCTGAGGCTGACCGCGAACCCGGATCCTCCAGTCTCAGCCTCCCGAATGCTGGGATTACAAGCGTGCGCCACCACGCTCCAGAGGCACTCTTATGTCTCCTCGCCAGGGGACTATCAGTGAGGACTATTCATAGAACTGGAATTCCCATTTCCTCCCACAACTAATGAGTAGTCCCCACTCCTGGCTGTCAACAGAGGTTGAGTGTGAAACCTGGATTACCATCCCCATATGATAGAACATAGAAGAGCACAACCCTTCACTCTGAAAGAAGCCAGCTGAAACAGGGGTTTAAATAACATCTAGTCTCAGTGCGTGATTGTGCACGCTTGTAATCCCAGTATTTGGGAGGCTGAGACAGGAGGATCACAGGTTCGCAGCCAGCCTCAGCTACTTAGTGAGGTCCTTTGCAACTTAGTGAGATTCCGTTTCAAAATAAAGAATAAAAATAGGGCTCAGAGGTAGAATGCTCCTGGGTTCAATCCCCAGTACTGCAAAAACATAAAATAATATCTGTGGGGTCCTCCCGACGAAGGGGGCCCCTACCCCAATCTCCCTGGAGCGTCTACCCCGAAAAGGGGGTTCCCCGAGGAAAAGGAAGGTCGTGCAGCAATGAACACATGGTGGGGACTGAGCATCAGAGGACTCATCCGTTTATTACACGAGGGGCAAAGAGTTATATAGAGCAGAGCGTGAGGGGTGTCTCCTTGCGGGGCCAATCAGGGTAAAGGTCAATCAGTCCATGCTGGCGAGGCCCAATCCTCACGGTGATCACGTGGAACGGCGCCAACCAGGAGCCTGATCACGCACCGGTCATGCTACCAGGGACCTATCAATGTCTTGATCACGCTGAGGAGACATCCCTCATCCAATCCTGGTCTCTGGTAAACACTCTTAGGTCTCTGCCTTCGCCACTTCCCCTTGGCGCCATCTTTGATGCCTTTTTTTCCTTTCCATCGGGCGGGGCTACCGCCTTCTCTCTGGGGATCTTTCCTCACAAATATCCAGTCTCAGAAAATAATATCCTAAATATCCAGATTTCAATAAAAACGAATTTGTCATACCAAGAGCTAGGAAGATCTCAACTTTTTAAAATAATGTATTTGGTGCATTGCAATTATATATCATAGTGAGGTTCAAAGTAATACAAACATACATGCACACAACACTTGTTGTGTTTCCCTCTGGATTCCACCCCATTTCCCTCCCCGTAGAGAATAGTGAAATTGGTAGTGATACCTTCATATATGGGTATAGCATCATTTGATCTGTTTCCTTCATCAATTCTCCTTTCTCTCCCCTTCTCCCGTCCCTGTCCCAACCCCTGCCATTTCCTTCCACTATTTTTTTTTAACTAGAAATTGAACCTAGGGGCATTCTAATTCTGAGGTATACCCCAGCCCTTTTTATTTTTATTTTTTGAAACAGAGTCTCTCTAAGTTGCTGAGGCTGACCTCAAACCTGAGATCCTCCTGTTTCAGCCTCCTAAGTACTAAGATTAGAGGTATGAGTCACCATGCTCAAGTCTTTTTTTCCTATTTTCTGTCTAGCTTCCACTTATGAGAGAAATCATGCAGCCCTTAACTTTCTGAAACTGACTGAGATCACTTAGCATGATGCTTTTAATTTCCAAATAATCAGTAGATGCTAACACCAAAATGATGGATATCTCAGAATTATCTGACAAAGAGTTTGGAATGTCATAAAAATATTTCAATAAGTAATTACAAACATGATTGTGGTAAATATAAAATAGAAATCTTCAAGAATAAACAGAAGATACAATGAAGAATCAAATGGAATTTTAAAAGCCTGGTATGGTGGTGCATACCTTTAATCCCAGTATTTGGGAGGCTGAGACAGGAGGATCACAGGTTCGTGACCTACCTCAGCAACTTAGTGAAACCCTCCACAACTTAGTGAGACCCTGTTTCAAAACAAAAAAATAAAAATGGTTGGGAGTGTAACTTAGAGGTACAATGCCCCTGGGTTTAATTCCCAGTACTGCCAAAAAAAAAAAGAAAAGAAAAGAAAAGAAAAAGGAATTTTAGAATTAAAACACTTGAAAAACAAAATAAAAATTCCAGTGGATGGATTCGACAGCAGAATGGAGGGGACAGAAGAAAGAATCAATGAACTGGAAACTAGAATAACAGAAATTACCCAATCCAAACAACAGAGAAAGTATACTGAAAAAAATAAACATAGGCTTGGAGGACCTAATAACAGAGCTTCAAAACACATGAAGTAAAAAATGATGAAACTTCAAGGAGAAATGGGCAGTTCTACAAGTATAATTGGATATTTCAATAGCTCTTCTCAATAATTCATACAACAAGTAGACAGAAGATCAGTAAGGACATAGTTTAACTCAATAACACCATCAATCATCTGGATCGAATTGACATTTAGAGAATGCTCCTTCCAACAACAACATTGTGTACTTCCTTTCAAGTGCACATGGAATATTTACTAAGATAGACCATATTCTGGGCCATAACATAAGTCTCAGTAATTTAAATAGATTCAAGTCATGAAAAAGTATATTCTCTAAATATTGTAGACATCAACAGCAGAAAGATATCCAGAAAATCTCCACATATTTGAAAATTGGATATGACCTTTGAAATAAGCAATGGGTCAAAGAAGAAATCAAAGGAAAATTAGAAAATGTTTCAAACAGGGTGAAAATGAAACTACAATATATCAAAGTATGTGAGATATTGCCAAAGCAGTATTTAGGGAGAAATTTGAACACAACATTTATATTAGAAAAGAAGAAACATATCAAATCAATGACCTGAGCTTCCTCCTTAAGAAACTAGAAAAGAATATGAAACCTAAAGCCAGCAGAAGAAATTAAATAATAAGTTGGTCACAGCAGCATGCCTGTGTTCCCAGTACTTGGGAGGCTGAGACAGGAGGATCACAGGTTCAAGAACAGCCTCAGCAAAGTGGTGAGATCCTCAGTAACTTAGGGATACCTTGTTTGAAAATAAAAATAAAATAGGGCTGGGGGTATAGCTTAGAGATAGAATGTCTCTGGGTTAAATCCCCAGTACCACGCACACACACACACACACACACACACACACACACACACACACAAACCACACCACACACAAACAAAAAGGAGTGAGGATATAGCTCAGAGGTAGAATGCCCCTGGTTTCAATCCCCAGTACCAAAACAACAACAACAAAAAGACAGCAAATTCATAAAATTAATGAAAACAAAAGCTGGTATTTTTAGAGGGTCAAAAAAATCAACAAACTTATTGCCAAACTGGTCAGGAGAAGAAGTGAAGAAAAATTATCACTTCATGAGAGAAGTGATATAAATACAGATATTAAATGAAAATAAAATAATATTAATACCAAATTATTTCTTAACAGTTATCATAGACAAGATGAATATATTCCTTCAAAGACACAATATATGGACTGGGTATGGAGATACATATCTGGAACCCCACCTACTAGGGAGGCTAAAACTGGAGGGTCACAAGTTCCAGACCCCCTGGGCAACTTGGTGATATTCTGTCTCAGAATTTTAACAAAGGTTCAATCCTTGGTACTGCGAAAAATTACAAATAAATAAAATAAAAAGATACAATTTATAAAAACTCACTCAAGAAGAAAAAGATAACAGGAAGAACACTATTTTATAAAAACTGAATTTGTATTTAAAACCCTCCTCCTAAGGGGAGGAAACTCCAAAATTGCTATCAATTCTACCCAAACTCTTCCAAATAATCAAAGAGAGAGAAATCCCCTCAAACTCATTCTCTGAGAGTAGCATTATCAGAGCCAAATAAGTTGGCAGAAGAAAACCACAGGCCAGCATTCCTTGTAAAGTTAGATGTGAAAATTCTAAAGAACATTTTAGCAAATTGAATCCAATACTACAAAGAAAAAGAATAATGCAGTATGACCAAGTAGGGTCAATCTGAGGATCATAAGATATATTTGAAACATTTGAAAATCAATCAATATAATTCACTATGTTAACAAAGATAAAAAGCCATATGATCATCTCAATAGATGCAGAAAAAAATCCAACAGTGTGTGTGTGTGTGTGTGTGTGTGTGTGTGTGTGTGTGTGTGTGTTACTAGGGATTGAACATAGGGGTGTTTTGCCTTCAAGCTACACCCTAGGCCTTTTTATTTTTATTTTGAAACAAGGTCTCACTAAATTGCTGAGGGGCTCCCTAAATTGCTGAGGCTAGCCTAGAACCTGCAGTTCTCCTGTCTCAGCTTCCCAAGTACTGGGATTACAGGTGTGTGCCACCATGCCTGGCTCTAAAATCCATTTTTAATAAATAATCAATACAAATGAGGAATAGAAAGAAGTTTCCTCAATTTGATAAAGGTCATATCTGTGATAAAACCATTGTTTCCTTAGCAAATTGCTCTGGCTAGAAATTCCAGTATGATGTGAATAGAAATGGTAATAGTAGAAATAATGGTTTTGTTCCTGATCTTACAGAAAGAAATAAAAGGCATCTAAATCACAATGAAAGTAAAATGGTTTTTATTGATAGATGCCATGAAAATTCTATGTAGAAAAGATGGTGAAATCTAAAAATCAGGGACTAAAACTAATAAGTGAATTTGGAAAATTTGAAGGACATAAGGTCTATACAGAACAATCAATTGTATTTCTATATTCTAGTACTCAACAATCAGAAATTTAAAACTTAAAAAATACCGTTAATAACAACCAAGCAATAAATCTGGTAGAAGTGCAGACCAATTCACTGAAAAGTATGAAATGTCAGGAAGTAGAATTAAAGAGATCTAAATAAGCCAGGCGCGGTGGCGCACACTTGTAATCCCAGCATTTGGGAGGCTGAGACAGGAGGATCCGGGTTCGAGGCCAGCCTCAGCTACCTAGTGAGGCACTCCGCAACTTAGTGAGACCCTGTTTCAAAATAAGGAATGAAAAATAGGGCTGGGGGTATAGCTCAGAGGTAGAATGCCCCTGAGTTCAATCCCCAGTACCGAAAAAAAAAAAAAAAGAGAGATCTAAAAAAATTATACCGTGGTGCTTAACATGGGTGCACTCCTGTAATCCTAATACTTGGGAGGCTGAGACGGGAGGATTGCAGGTTCAAGACCAGTGTCAGCAACTTAGCAAAATTCTCAGCAATTTAGCAAGACTCTGTTTCAAAATAAAAAAATAAAATAGGGCTAGGGGGTATAGCTTGGAGGTAGAATGCCCCTGGGTGCAATCCCCAGTATTTCCTCCACCAAATTATACCATGTTTATGGGTTAGGAGACTCAACATTGTTTAGAAGCCAATTGTTTCCAAATTTTTCTACCAATTCAACATGATTCAAATAAAACCTATACAGGGCTTTTTAATTCAACTTGACAATATGATTCCAAAAACCATATGGAAATGCAAGGGACCTAGAATAGATATAACTTCGAAAAGAATAAAAGTGAAAGAGTGGCACTATCTGATTTCAAGACTAATTATAAAGCTACCATAATCAAAACAATGTAGTACTGGCATAAAGATAAATAAATCAATGAAACAGAAGAGGGACCAGAAAAAAACCTGTACATACATGTACAACTGGTGTGTGTGTGGAGGGGGGTACTAGAGATTGAGTCCAGGAGCATTCTACCTCTGAGCTACACCCCCAATACTATTTTATTTTTTATTTTGAAACAAGGTATTACTAAGTAGCTGAGAACTTCGCCAAGTTGCTGAGGCTGAACTTGAACCTGCAATCCTCTTGTCTCAGCCTCCCAAGTACTGGAATTACAGGTATGTGTCACCATGCTTGGCTTACAACTGATTTTTTTTTTTTTTTTTTTTTTTTTTGCGGTACTGGGTATTGAACTCAGGGGCATTCTACCTCTGAGCTATACCCCCAGCCCTATTTTTTATTCTTTATTTTGAAACCAAGTCTCACTAAGTTGCAGAGTGCCTCACTAGGTAGCTGAGGCTGGCCGCGAACCTGGATCCTCTGGTCTCAGCCTCCCAAATGCTGGGATTACAAGTGTGCGCCACCACGCCCGGCTTGGCTTACAACTGATTTTTGACAAACATGTAAAGGCAAATTCAGTAGAAAAGGGATAGTCTTTCCAACAAGTGGCATGAAAAATTAGATATTCAAATTTACAGAAGTGAACTTTTATCCATATCCCATTCTTTATATTAAAATTAACTCAAAATGGACCCAACAACAAAATGTAAAAAAAATTAAACTGTAAAAGTTCCTGAAGAAAACAGGAGAAAATATTTTTAACCTCGGATTTGGCAAATATTTCTTAGATATAATTTCTTAGATATGAATCAAAAGCATGATTCATAAGAGAAAAAATGACAAATTGGTTTTCACCAAAATTAAAAATTTCTGTTCTTCTAAGGACACCATTAAAAGGATGAAAGAAACAATCTACACACTGGGAGAAAATATTTGCAAATTATATATCTGATACAGCACTTATATCTAAAGTGTATAGAATCTTTCAAATTTGATAATAAGAAAATAAATAACTCAATTTTTAAAATGAGGGAGCCAGATGTGGTGGTGCACGTTGTAATCTCAGTACTTAGGAGGCTGAGACAAGAAGATCGTAGGTTTGAGGTCAGTCTCAACAACTTAGTGAGGCCCTCAGCTAGTGAAATCCTATTTCAAAATAAAAATAAAATAGGGCTGAGAGTGTAGCTTAGAGGTAGAATGCCCCTGCATTCCACCCCCAGTACAAACAAACAAAAATGAGGGAATGATTTGAACAGATATATTACCAAAGAAGTTACACATTTGGTAAATAAGTACAGGAAAAGATGGTCATCATCATCAGTCTTTAAGAAAATGCAAATTAAAATAACAATGAGATACCAATTCTCAAATATTAGAATGCCTAAAATTAAAAAGACCAACCAGCAAGTACTGGTGAGGATGTGGAGAAGACGGAAGGCTTAGACATTGCTAGTGAAAATGTAAAATGGTAAAACAATTTGGAAAACAGTTTAGCAGTTTCTTGAAATCTTAATCTTGGCATGCTACCACACACCTGTAATCCAAGTATTTGGGAAGCTGAGATAGGAGGATCACAGGTTCATGGCCAGCCTCATCAACTTAGCAAGACCCTCAGCAACTTAGTGAAACCCTGTTTCTAAATAAAAATAAGAAGGGCTGGGGGCGTAGCTCAAAGGTAGAGTACCCTGTATTCAATCCGCAATACCACACACATCCCTAAAAAACCCCAACAATTTTTAAAAAATCTTTAAACATACACCTACTGTATGATCCATAAGAAAAGAAATGTACATCCACTAAAAACTTGTAAACAAAAGTTTATATGAGTTTTGTTTATAATAACTAAAAGCTGGAAATAGCCTGTATCAGTCAGGGTTCAACTACAGAAACAGGGCTAGAAAGAAATATATGTTAAGGGGTTTATTACAATGAATCACCTTATGTAATTGTAGGACTGAATTGGCAAGTCCCAGATCCACAGGATAGGCCTTCAAGAGGGGCAGGCTGGAACCCTGCGCATAACTTGAAACTTCAGTCTACAGATGGAATTTCTATTTTCCTCAGGGAAGCATTAGTTCTGCCCTTAAGGTCTTTCAACTGATTGAATCAGGCCCACCCAGATTATCATGCTTTAATCACATATGCAAAATCCTTTCAACACCTGGATTTCTGTTTAAATGAATAATTGTTTCACTCTCACTGTTGCAGTCTAAAATTCCTGACCACTACGCAGCTTAGAGGAAGGAAGATTTATTTTCTCACAGTTCTGGAGATTTCAGGGGTTCAGTCCATGTCAGGTTGGGTTATTGGCAGAGCTCAGGGCATGGAGGCAGAGGTAGAAGCAGGGAAAAAGCAAGTGCTCTGCTTTCACATCATGGAGGTAGGAAACAAGAGAGAACGAGCAAGGGGAGGAGGGACCATATATAATCCCCAAGGCCACACCCCAGGGACCAGTCCTCAGTGACCAAGTCCTGCCTCCAACATGGCTGCCTACTCTCTGTGAAGTCTTAGGGGACATCTTAGATCCAAACCATTATAACTATTGATATATACATATATAACAAACCATTATAACTACAAATACATATAACAACAAGGATTAATGTCAAGATAATTATAATGAGTGAAAGAATCCATACCACCTGGGCGAGATGGCACTTTCCTGTGATTCCAGTACTTGGAAGTTGGAGACAGGAGGATTGCAGGTTCAAGGCCAGCCTCTGCAACTTACCCAGGCTCTCAGCAACTTAGTGAGACTCTATTTCCCAATAAAAAAATAAAAAGGTCTGGAGATGTAGCTCAGAGGTAGAATGTTCCTGGGTTCAGTCCTCAGTGCCAAAAAGAAAAGAAAAGAATCTATATCATAAAGAGATCATACTATATGATTTCATTTACATGAAATGTTAGCAAATGCTAATTATTGTTTTGTGCGGCACTGAGGATTGAACTCAGGGGAATTCTACCTCCGAGCTATACCCCCAGCCCTATTTTTTATTCTTTATTTTGAAACCGAGTCTCACTAAGTTGCAGAGTGTCTCACTAGGTAGCTGAGGCTGGCTGCGAACCTGGATCCTCTGGTCTCAACCTCCCAAATGCTGGGATTACAAGCCCGGCTGAAGGAAGTGATATTCAAGTCCAGAGAGATTTAAAAGCACAGAGCTGATCCACAGTAATCTCATCTTCTCTTGACCTTGCCTCATTTTCTTTGTCATGGATCCCATTAAGATTTCATTCGAGCTGGGCGTGGTGGTGCACGATTGTAATCCCAGCATTTGGGAGGCTGAGACCCGAAACTTAGTGAGACCCTGTTTCAAAATAAAGAATAAAAAATAGGACTGTGGGTAAAGCTCTGAGGTAGAATGCCTCCGGTTCAATCCCCAATACCACACAAAAAATTGCATTCGTTCATTCATTCATTCATTCATTCATTCATTCATTCATTCAGTGGTCCTGGGGATTGAACCCAAGGTCATTCTACATTCTACCTCCAAACTACTCCCCTGGCCCTCTTCTATTTTTTGATTTTTGAAACAGGATCTCCCTAAGGTTACTGAAAGTCTTGATACTCTGCTGAGGCTGTCCTTGAACCTGAGATCCTCCTGCCCCAGCCTCCCAAATACTGGGATTACAGGTGTGTACCATCATGCCCCGTTCCATTAAGCTGTATTTTAACATTTCATAGGTTATATCTTCTGTTGGTGTTCTGGTGAGATTGTAAAGTTATGGAAGGCACAAAGCCTAGCCCATATCAAGCACTAAGCAAACACCTGTGGAGTGAATGAATTATTGCGTGAATGAAATGAGCTAGCACTTATTGATTACTCTGTGCCCGGCACCATGCTAAGCAGTTTGCATGCATGATTTCATTCAGTCTTCACAACAAACCTATGAAGGGAGAACTGTTAATATACTCATTTCACGAATGAGGAAACTGAGGCTCAGAAGATGGAAGTGATTTACCCAAGATCACTCAGCCAATAAATGACTGGCTTGCATTTAAACTGCTGCTTAATCTCAGAGTTAGCATGAATCAGAAATAGGGAGAGTGCTGAGGATATTCAAGACTTACAGACTTACAGGTCTGAGATAGCCAGTGTCCTTGAACAGAGCTAACTGGTGAAGTATCAAAAAATCAGGGAAGCTGGCATGGTGGTGCATGCCTGCAATTCCAGTCCTTGAGAGGTGGAGACAGGAGGATCACAGGTTCGAGGACAGACTCAGCAACTTAGCTGGGGATGTAGCTCAGAGGTAGAATGCCCCTTGGCTCAATCCCCAGTATATATATATATATCAGGGAAAATTCAGTAAGCTGAATTCTACTGAGAGAAGAAAGAAATAGAAACTATTACCAAAGTGGGTCCACTAGTTTATTCTTTCTTGGCACTTTCACCCACCCAGGGCCTTTTCCAGACACAAGGCAAGTTTCCGCTCTCTATTAAGTGAAAGCAGTAATCCACATTCATTCACAAAGCCCTAATTAAGCAGTGATTTGAGCTGTGCATGACTCCTGGATATTGAAAATTGTACATGCAAACCAGCAATTTGTGTAGAAGCTAGCATAGTGCCTGGCACATACACAATAGGCACTTAATAAAATATTCATGTTATTGTAGGTACTAATAAAAAGAATATTCATTGAGTGCCTAATATGTGCAATATTCTGAATGTTTTCAAAGATTCTGACTCATGGAATCCTCATAACAATTTCTTAAATTAGGTGATTTGATTGTATTTTTAAAATGAAGAAACAACCTCAGAGTGGTTAAGATTTGCTCAAAGTCACACTGATCTGATACTGAGGCTAACAATAAACTCCTTTTCTAAAAATATGTTCTTTGTAATACACGGTAACGATAAATAACATGTCTGTTGATACAAATAGATGAACAAAAAGGAAAATGACTCTCATCTTTTGCCAATATCCTGGAAACGATGCCTGCAATTTTAGTTCAGCAGAAAGACAGAATCCATTCAAATATATCAGTGACCACCACCACCCCAGCAGCTTGATCAGACTTCACAGATGACAGCAGCTTGGAGAACAGAGATTCTGCCTCTCCAGGAACAAGTGTCACCTCTGGCCTGACCCAAGACTCATCCTATACCAGGCAAGGAGATTCTGTCTCACTCTTTCCATCAGAACCTTCTTGCTTGGTTATAGCCAGTGAGGAAAGAGCCAATAAGCTGCAGTCTTCGAGGAAAGGAGACAGCGTGATTTAACTTTCCACAATATTGGTTCTTACATTCTCCTATAATCATAGGAGTTTTGCCTGTATAGAAGAGCACAAGTAAAGATTACATTTCCCAACATCCTCTGTAGTTAGATGTAGC
>PVLC010003091.1:15565-40966 GCA_004027655.1 Graphiurus murinus
CTAGGGATTGAACTCAGGGGCATTCTACCTCCGAGCTACACCCCTAGCCCTATTTTTTTTATTCTTTATTTCGAAACCGGGTCTCACTAAGTTGCGGAGTGCCTCACTAGGTAGCTGAGGCTGGCCGCGAACCCGGATCCTCCGGTCTCAGCCTCCCGAATGCTGGGATTACAAGCGTGCGCCACCACGCCCGGCTTGTAACACACATTTCTCTAAATCGAAATGTTGACAATATGGGGAGCAACATGACAGAAAGGAGTCTGTGTTCTTAACATCTTCAAACCTCCATAACAATCCTGGACTACTGAGTAAAGAATTAACTTCTATTTTGTTTAAACCAAGATTGTTTGGGGTCTCCTATTAGAGCAATTAACTGATAGGCAACTAGTAGGAAGACTGGTCTGAAAGGTTGGCTACTTTGGGTGTATTGCTCTGAATGTTTAGAAATCAGAAGGCTCTTGTCTGCCATTTAGTCCAAGGTCCTCATTTCAGATGAGACCCAGGGAGGAAGGAAGGCCATGTCCAAGACTGCACATTTAATTAGGGATAAGGATTCCTACTCTGTTGCCATCCAGTGAGGCAATAATAATCTATTTATGTACTTGGCATTATTGGAGGCCAACAAAAAAAGGCCCTTTCTAAGAATATCTAACTCAAAGTCAGGTGCTGTGATGAATGTCTGTAATCCTAGTGGCTTGGGAGGCAGGAGGATTGCAGGTTCCAGGCCAACCTGGGCAACTTAGTGAGTCTTTGTCTTTAAATAAAAATAAAAAGGACTTGGAAATGTAGCTCAATGATAAAGCACCCTTGGGTTCAATCCCCAGTACTAGAAATAAATAAATAATAATAAAATAAATAAGCTGGGCGTGGTGGCGTACCCTTGTAATCCCAGTACTTGGGAGGCTGAGATTGGAGGATCCGGGTTCGCGGCCAGCCCCAGCTATGTAGTGAGGCATTCTGCAACTTAGTGAGACCCTGTTTCAAATAAAGGATAAAAACTAGGGCTGGGAGTATAGCTCAGAGGTAGAATGCCCCTGGGTTCAGCCCCTAGTACCACAAAAAGAAAAAAAAAATAAATAATAAAGATATAAAATTCAATTTGTCTTTGTTTCCAGCTAGGCCAGTTTCTAAAAGCAGGCCTGTGACAGCTCCCTTTTTCTTGTGGTATTAGGAATTGAACCCAGAGGTAATTTACCTCTGAGCTACACCCCCAGCCCTTTTTAATTTTTGATTCGAAACATGGTCTCCCTAGATTCCTGAGAGTCTAAGTTCCTGAGGCTGTCCTTAAATCTATGATCCTCCTGTCTCAGCCTCCCATGTACTGGAATTATACACATGTGCCACCACACCCAACTGTGGCAGCCCCTTGAAGGCTAGCATACAGGTGAAATTCAGTGGTTAATATTTTTAAAAAGAAATCATATTATGAAGTGATCAGTCATACTATAAAGTAGTGAACCCCAATTGTTTAATAATAATAAGGCTATTTAAATTGCATTTCTTCTGTGACTCAGCATAAGTATAAAACCAAATATCCTGTAGAGACTTTGCATAGGTAGAGAGTTCTAGAACTTGGCTGAAGTAAACACCAAGTTGGCAAGATTGGTAATTGTATGACAAGCATTCAGCACATATATATTGCATGGAAAGCATGCTTTGGATTAACTCATTTTTGTAACAGAACATCAATACAAACAAATATTGTTCAGAATGCTGAAAGGTTACATACACAGAGGAGCCAGGTTACTTTTAAGCAAACAGGGGTGAATGCCAAACATGGTATACCAGAACAGAGAATGAAGATTTTAAAAAAGATATGATCTGAGCATGGTGGCACACATTTGTAATCCCAATACTTGGGAGGCTGAGACAGGAGGATCACAGGTTCACGGCCAGCTTCACAAATTATTTTTATTTATTTATTTTTTTGTGGTTCTGGGGATTGAACTCAGGGGCATTCTACCTCCGAGCTATACCACCAGCCCTATTTTTTATTCTTCATTTTGAAACAGGATCTCACGAAGTTGCAGAGTGCCTCACTAGGTAGCTGAGGCTGGCCGAGAACCCGGATCCTCCAGTCTCAGCCTCCCAAATGCTGGGATTACAAGCGTGTGCCACCAAGCCTGGCTCTACCTGTTACTTTCTGAAAGCTCTCTCCCCCCACCTCTCAGGAGACAAAAAAGTGCTGACCAGACAAAGAGGAGGCTGTTATAGCTATGGTTGATTAAGCTGTTAAGTGAGGAGCGTTCCACTTAACAATTGTCTTGTTCTCATCAAAATTAGATTGGGAGAGTGGTTGCAAATGGGATGAAGGCATCTCCTTGGGCTGGTGCACTCAGCCCCTGTGGTTCAAAACCCCAGGCTCCCTTGATGCCTGTCCAGAAGCCTTCAATCAGAATCTGCTCCTTTTTAGCTGAGATTAGAAATAGGGGCAATAGACAAATCAGCCCTTCTCTTTTCACAAGACATCACACAATGATTAGCCTAGCTAACAAAATGAAACAGAAGCTTTTATTTGGCTAAGACAGTGAGAACAAGGTGGAAGTTTCTCCAAAAGGATCTATAAAGATATGAGGCTGAAGCTGGGTATGGTATCTGTAATCCCACCTAGTACTTGGGAGGCTGAGACAGGAGGATCGCAGGTTCAAGGCCAGCTTCAGTAACTTAGCAAGAACCTCAACAACTTGATAAGGCCCTGTTTCAAAATAAATAAATAAATAAATAAATAAATAAATAAATAAATAAATAAATAAGGAGCTGGGGTGTAGTTTGGGGATAGAGCGCTCCTAAGTTCAATCACCAGTACCACACACACATGCAAAAAGGTGTGAGGTTTGATGCCATCCTACCGTATCCCCGTGATGACCAAAAATGTGGCAGAGACAGTAAATATCTAATAAATCTCCAAAGTTAGGGAAGAACTTCTAGAATGGGTCACTTATTCCTTCTGGGAGACCTTGGCTTGCTCAAGGAGGCTTTCTCTATATTGCAAAATGAATATATGGTATAAGAATGGGGCCTCCATTAGGGTTTACCAACCCCCAATCATCTCCTTTTGGAGTTTGGTCTTCAATAACAAGTCCCTAGTTTCACCTCCCTCTTCAAAAAGCCCATTAAAGAAGCCACACAGAGACCCAAAGGTTTTGCTTTTCTCACAGTTTATAGTAAATTAAGCCAGGTGTGGTGGTGCATGCCTATAATCCCAGTACTTGGGAGGCTAAGACAGGAGGATACCAGGTTCAAGGCGAGCCTTTGCAACTTTAGTGAGACCCTGTTTCAAAAATTAAGAAAAGGACTGGGAGTGTGGCTTAGAGGTGGAATGCCACTGGGTTCAATTCCCAGTGTCAAAAAAAAAGTTACAGAGGGAACTACTGACATTTCTCCATTCTGTGGAAGGAAGATAAGGGCTCATGATAATGTACTGAGCAGTTTGTGTATTTAATTCTGCTATCTTATGAAAATCTACTAATTTTTTGGTGGTACTGGGGATTAAACCCAGGGTCACTGTATCTCTGAGCTACACCCCCAGCCCTATTTTATCTTTTATTATGAAACTGGTTCTCACTAAGTTGTGGAGGGCCTCGCTAAGTTGTGGAGGGCCTCACTAAGTTGTGGAGGGCCTTGAACCTATGAACCTTCTATCTCAGCCTCCCAAGTACTGGGATTACAGGCATGCATCACCATGCCTGACCCCTGACCTGAGAGTCTACTCTTTTATGATTACAGAGATCTGGTGTTTAGCACAAGCTACATTGCATTGTCTTTCTAATCTGCCTCTCTCTCTCTCTCTCTCTCTCTCTCTCTCTCTCTGAAACAGGGTAAGCCAGTTCTAGTGTGCAATAGAATCAACTAGGTAAGAAACTCCTGTTGGGAAATTTATTCTACAGCTACAAAATGAGGTGTGCATAAGGTTATTCATTACAAAAATTGATTGTATTACAAGAATACTAGAACTACCCATGTGTTCATTAAAAAGTAAGTGGTTAAAAAAGGTGTGGTATATTCGTACAATGGAATACTATATGGCTGTGAAAACTAGTAAAAATTCTCTAAAGACCTTTAAGTTATGTTGTTTTCTAAAGGTACAGAACATTATATTAAACATGCTAACTTTGGGGTAAGCAATATAGATAGATGGATTATGTGTTATATGATCAATGATTATATAACATACAATATTTAATCTCTATTATACATTATGCAGATATATAATCTAAATTTTAAAGACACTCTGAAAGGATTCATGGGAAATAGTGCTTACCTGGATTTTGCATGGTAGGTGGGGTCAGGGTAAGGTGGGAACTGCACAGTTGAGTACAGGGATGGAAGAGAATTCCATGCTATACATTTTTTTTTTGGTACTGGGGATTGAACCCGAAGGCATTCTACCTCCAAGCTACACCCTAGCCCCATTTTTAATTTTGTTTTTTTAATTGGTCCGTTGCAATCATACATCTTTGTTAGGTACAAGCTGATAAAGGCATACATGCACACATTTCTCATTTAACCCTTCCCCTATTCCCACCCCACTCCCTTGCCCTCTCTCCTTCTCAAGTTCAGTTTAGTGATTGACTTTGATATGTTTGTGAAAGTACATCATGTGCATTAGGGTGTTCCCTCTCCCCCTATCACCTTCCATTAAGTCAAATTCTTTGCTCACCTAAGGTTTCTCCTTCTTCATCCCTAGCCCTTTTATTATTTATTTATTTACTTATTTATTTAGAAACAGAGTCTCACTAAGTTAATGAGGGTCTCACTAAATTGCTGAGGCTGGCCTTGAACCAGTCTCCCAAGTACTAGAATTACAGATGTGCACCACCATGCTTGGCTCATGCCATATATAATGCCATTTTTTCTTTTTGTGGTGCTGGGGGTTGAACCAGGGGCATTCTACCTCCAAGATACATGCATAGACCAATTTTTTAAAATTTGGAAACAGGGTCTTGCTAAGTGCTAAGTCTGGCTTCGAACCTGCAATCCTCTTGTCTCAGCCTCCCAAGTACTGGGATTATAGGTATGTGCCACCTCACCTGGCCATTTTTATATATTTAGTTTTGTGCCATGTGAATATGTTATCTGTTCACAAGTTAAATTATAAAATAGAATAACATAATTTTCTTGAGAGCTAGTTAAAAATGCAGATGGCTTAATCAAAACTCAGGGGTCCAGAATGCATATTTTTAGATAGTTCTCCAGTAGATTCTGATTCAAATGGTAGGTGAAATATACTTTGAGAAAGATTGGCCTTAACCCTTTGCAACAGAGAAAGGATGTCAAAGATGCCTGCAGTGTATGATCAGGCTTTCTACTTAGCAGTTTCTCTGCTAAGCAGCCCCACATCACTCTGAAATCACAAGGCTTCCAATTTCACATCTTTCTTTCCTATCTTCCTACACCTCCCTGTAATGTGATCAAATCTTCTTTGAGAAATCCCGACAGTTCTTGACAATGGGAAACAGGTCTCCAGCACCTTGTGCAACTTTGTCAGAAGCTTTTCTTTTTGCAGGATCAGTTTAGCAGGGCCTGTTTGCATGGAGGAATGTCAGTTGTTGGGAAAGAAAACATCTCCTCTGAAATATGAGATCAAGGAGTGATTCCACTTGCCTGTGCCTTGCTGTCAGCTGGCTGGAGTGGCCAGTGGCCTTTGTAAAGCCAGCTACAGAAGCAGAGGCACCAGTGCCACCCTGCTTGCCTCCTATTCAGGAGACCTGCTTGCAGATTTCAAGTGGGCAACATGCAGGTTTCCCCTGGAGCTGTCTTATGCTTATTCTTTGAGCCAATTTAATGCAGTGTAAAAATAATATTAGATGCCAAGTATGGTGGTGCACTCCTGTAATCCCAGTACTTGGGAGGCTGAGACAGGAAGATTGAAGGTTCGAGCCCAGCCTCAGCAACCTAGTGATACTCTGTTCAAAACAAAAAATGAAAAATAAAAAGGGCTGGGGGTGTAGCTCATTGGTGGAGTGCTCCTAGGTTCAATCCCCAGTACCACATAATAATAATGATAATCATAATAGATAGTGGTCAATGGTGGTGAAAGCCCATAATCCCAGTACTTGGGGGACTGAGGCAGGAGGGTTGCAGGTTCGAAGCCAGCCTGGGAAACTTAGCAAGACTCTCAGCAATTTAGTGAAACTCTGTTTCAAAATAAAAATATATAATAGGACTAGGCATGTAGCTCAGGGGAGCAACATCCTGGGTTCAATCTCTAGCACCAAAGAAAAATAATGTTAGACAAAAAATGTATTGCTTATGTGTGCTAAGCACTTACCATGTTCTCTTATTTATTTTGTCAACCCATCAGGAATGTACTAACTACACTGTTATTTTCCTTTTACAGATATGGACACTGAGGCTTAAGTAAGTTAAGTCACATAGCTAATAAGCAGCACTCATTGGTGACCCAGGATGGCAGTTGGGATTTACATTCTGGCCAACTAATGCTAGATTCTGTGTTCCTAACCACTCCTCTATATTGCCTCATTTATTGATGGTGGTGCAGGGATAATCCTTACCTAAGGCCAAGGCCGAGTCACCCAGTAAAAAGTTTCTTCAATTCTATCCCAAGAATTCAGACTTTCCATTATCTCTGCCCCTGATTTCCTCTTTCTCTAGTCTTCTGCGCCTGGTTGTTTTACACAGAGTCCAGATTCTGTCCCTTTGGTCTGCCCTTTGGTTTGTCCCTTTGAAATGCCCATTGGCATTTCAGTTGGAATCGCTACCTGGTGTGTGTGTGTGTGTGTGTGTGTGTGTGTGTGTGTGTGTGTGTGTGTGTACGTGCGCGCTGGGAATTGAACCCAGGGGCATTCTACCTCCCAGCTATATCCCCAGCTCTATTTCATAACAGATCACTAAGTTGTGGAGGGTCTCACAAAGTTGCTGAGGCTGGCCGTGAACCTGTGATCCTCCTGTCTTAGCCTCCCAAGTACTGGGATTACGAGAGTGAGTCATCACACCCAGCTGCTACTTGGATTTTACTTTCAGCTTCTCCCCTAATCAATGACTCACTGATCACCATTGGCTTTAAGCTCTGAAGTCCTCAGGTAGGTCTAACTCTAAGTTCAACCCAGATTCCCAGCTCAGCCCCCTAGTATGAATGTAGAATCTGGGGATCCTGCTGGTACTGCCAACAAGAGAATAACAGATTCTCTTGGTCTTTCAAAAGCATTCTCAACTATCTTCTGCTAACTTCCCAACACTCATGTACAGCAATCTTACCAACAAATTGATCACCTCTTGCATAGTACAAAGAATACGAGCCAATGGAATTGATCGCCCAGGCTGGGATATTGGAACTATAACTGCATTTGATGGCATTTGCCACTCCTCCCTACTAGTGCTGGGATGCAGCATTGCAGATACTGGAAGAGAAAGTGAATAATACAACAACTACAGTTCCTGGACTTTTTGTGTTTTTCAGAAGAGGGAACAAATTTGTATCAAACTAATCATGTGTTACTGCTTTGTTTCATGGTAGGATGCACCAGAGACAGTTGGATACAGCAGAGGAGAGATACAATGTTTGGAAACATAAGAGTCAAATAAATTGGTCCAGCCTCAGAGGGAAGTGGAAGTTTTAGCCAATGATGCCAGTCAGTCACAGATATGGAGATAACAACCCCAGCTTGATTTAGGAGAAAACCTGCTTAGTTCTGTTAACCGTGGAGAGAACCTAATGATGCTTTGCTCATTGGTCTTTATAGCATCTTCTTGGTATCAACCAAGATCCAGGGGATATGTGGAGTTAGATCACTTTATCTCATTTTGCTACATTGACCACATCCTTCCCCTCCTCAAAACCACTAATCAATTCTCTCATTAGAACACCAGAAAAACTAGGCCTAACCTATGGTCTGTTTACACAGAGTGGATAACTTGGACCATAGAACCTCAATGCTTGAGTTTTGAATCCTTGGCTACTTACAAGCTGTGTGATCTTGGAAAAGATACTGAATCTCTCTGTTTCCCAATGTCTTCCTTGTAACATGAGACTAATTATACCACCTATCTTACTGAGTTGTTATGAAGAATGAGTTAATTTTTGTAAGGCACTTGGGACAGTGTCTGACAATAGTAGTAAGTGTTACATAAATGTTAAATCCACAAATAATACACATGGTCATTCATGAAACAAATACTATTTGTGTAGCAATGAGCTAGCCAAGGGTCGGCAGTACCAAAATAAATAAATAAATAAATAAATAAATAAATAAATAAATAAATAATTTAAAATTAAAAAAATTAAAAGGACTGGGGTGTAGCTCAGAGGTACAAAAAAAAAACTAAAATAATTTATACCTTATCAGTTGTAAGAAGTGTGAGAGAAAGGGTGGGGTGGTGGAAGGTGTAACCTACTCTGGAAGAAGTAGCATCTTTGAGGAAGTAGCATCAAACTGAGACAAAATATGGGGTTAGGTGAGTGGGAGCAAGGGATAGGCATGTGTGAGATACACTGTAGCGTTGACATCGTCCCAAAAAACCAAGGTGGCTGGGCATGGTGGCACATGCCTGTAATCCCAGTTCTTGGGAGGATGAGACAGGAGGATCACAGGTTTGAGGACAGCCTCAGCAACTTAGTGAGACTCTCAGCAACTTAGCAAGACCCTGTTTCAAAATAAAAACTAAAAATGGAGTTCGAGGTGTAGCTTAGAGGTGGAAAGCCCCTGGGTTCAATCCCCAGTATCATATATATATATATATATATATATATATATATATATATATATATATATATATATATATATATATATACTTTTTCTGCATGTATTTTATTTTACTATATTTTTTGAGGTGCTAGAAACCAAACCCAGGACCTTGTTCATGCTAGGCAAGTCTTCTTTTTTTTTTCGGTACTGGGGATAGAACTCAGGGGCATTCTACCTCCGAGCTATGCCCCCAGCCCCATTTTTTATTCTTTATTTTGAAACCGAGTCTCACTAAGTTGCGGAGTGCCTCACTAGGTAGCTGAGGCTGGCCGCGAACCTGGATCCTCTGGTCTCAGCCTCCCGAATGCTGGGATTACAAGCGTGCGCCACCACGCCCGGCTCTTAGGCTAGTCTTCTAACACAGAGTACATTCCAGCTCCTTTAAAGCTATTTTCCTTTTTTGTGGTACCTGGGATTGAACCCAAGGGAGTTCTACTTCTGATCTACATCCCCAGCCCCATTTTATTTTTATTTTAAAACAGGGTCGTTCTAGGTTGCTGAGAGTCTCATTACATTGCTGAGGCTGGTCTTGAACTTGTCATCCTCCTGTCTCAGCCTCCCAAGTACTAAGATTACAGGTGTGTGTCACCACACCCAGCTTCTGAAGCTATTTTTCATCTCAACCTTTATTATCTCTTGTAATTACAGCAGGATTGTCAAATGGCATAGACTGATTCCAGGCTGCCTAGAATCTCAATTCTACATAGTAGTTGTGTTACCCTGGTCAAGTGATTGCACCTCTCCGTGCAGTCTCCCCCATCTGCCAGGTGGGAATGGCAGCATTGGTGGTATTACCAGCATAGAGTGGTTATGAGGATCAAATGAATTATTATAGGTAACCTATTTGGATTATTGTCTTACACACTGAAACTGTTTTATATGAATTAGCTCTTGTAATTATTGTGGTTTATATGCTGGTTACTTCTCATAGGGCACATTAAATTTCTCTTTTGTTCATATAAGCATCACTCTGTTATGGACTGAATGCTTTTATCCCCCCCCCCAAATTCATAGATTGAGATTTCAGCCCCCACTGTGAGGGTATTAGGAAGTGGAACCTTTGGGAGGTGATTAGGTTATGGGGCTGGAGCTCTTATAACAGACTTAGTGGTCTTATAAGAGAGGTCCCAGAGAGCCACCTGGCTTTCTTTCTACCAAGTGAAGATGCAAGGAGAAGTTGGTGGTCTGCAAGCTGGAAAAGAGCTCTCGTTGGAACTGGATCATGCTGGTACCATGATCTCAGACTCCCAGCCCTCAAAACTGTGAGAAATAAGTTTCTGCTATATATATGCCACCTAGTTTAAGGCACTTTGTTTTATCAGCCTGAATTGACAAAGACATACTCTGAGGAGTACCACTCTACTATTTCTATAATTTCAGGATTTAATTAAGAAGCCCATAAGATAAGGGTTAACATTTATTGAGCACCTATGTTCCAGATTCTAAACAGTTTATATTCAGTTCTCATTTAACTTGGGGAAACTGAGACTTAGAAATGTCAAGTGACATCTTCAAGGTTAAAAAAGGTAGTAAGAGAAAGAGCTAATATTCAAACCTTGGTTTATTGAACTTCAGAGTCCTAAGCCTTTTTTTTTTTTGTACTGGGGATTGAAACCAGGGGCGTTCCACGTCCAAGCTACACCCCAATTCCTTCTTACATTATTATTATTATTATTATTATTATTATTATTATTATTATTATTATTATTTTGGTACTGGGGATTGAACTCAGGAGCATTCTACCTCCGAGCTATACCCCCAGCCCTATTTTTTATTCTTTATCTTGAAACCGAGTCTCACTAAGTTGTGGAGTGCCTCACTAGGTAGCTGAGGCTGGCCTCGAACCTGGATCCTCCGGTCTCAGCCTCCTGAATGCTGGGATTACAAGCGTGCACCACCACGCCCAGCTCTTACTTTATTTTGAAACAGGATCTTGCTAAATTTCCAAGGCTGGCCCCAAACATCAGCCTCCTAAGTGCTGGGATTATAGGCGCACACCACCATGCCCGGCTTAGAGTCCTAGTCTTTAACCAGTGTACTAGATTGTCTTTCATACATTTTAGGTCATACATTTCAATGGCATCTACTTCATCATTTTCCACTAAAAAGACCAATCTGTTTAGGGTTTCCTTAGACTGTAGCCTTTGTCTCCAAGATAACTCCCTCTCTAGTTGATTTGTGCTAGAGATAAACCTATGTACAGTATTCCAGGGCTAGAAGCACATAGATTAATAACATGTATATTTTCAGGGCTGGCACTATGAGTGGGCAATGTAATCAAGATAAAGATCTGGGTCAAGGGTGTAGGTTAGTAGTAGAGCACATGCTTAGCATATGGGAGGCTCTGGGTTCAATCCCCAGCACACCCAAGAAGGTAAAGGCCTAACATAAAATACTGTTCTGAATTTCAGCTATGCCAAATACTGTGCTGAATTCTTTGCACATATTACTTATTAATTAATTATTTTAATAATTAATAATAATTTATTTATTTAATTTTCATAACAACACTAGGATACTAGTAGGTTATAATTTCCATAATATGGATATATGAATATGAAACAGAAGAGGAGGAAGCTTCAGAAGCATTGGTGCGACTTCAAGGGATGGAAAAAACATCTTTGCCTCCTAAGATACTCCTAAGTAACTTCCCTTCTATGTGGATTCCAATCATTAAAGAAACTCTGGTTTTTATCTAAATGCAAATCTCACCCAGTGTGGTGGTGCATGCCTGAAATCCCAGCTACTCAGGAGACTGAGGGAAGAGGATCACAAGTTCAAGGCCAGCCAGTGCAATTTAGCTAGATGCTGTATTGAGAGAAAATAAATTAAAAGGGGCTGGAGATGTAGAGTGCTTGTTAAGCATGTGTGAGATTGAGTTCAGTCCCTAGAACTGAAAAAAAAAAGAAGTACATTTCCCAGGGGTGCTGGGATTTAAACCCAGGGCTTTGTGCATGCAAGTTGGGAGCTCTACCACTGAACTTCAGCCCTAGCATTTTAAATTCCATTTCTGAGAGCTAGTTTTTATATAGAGGAGTGAAGAGAGAACAAGGACATACTCAGAGAAGATACTCAGAGAAGGAATAGACTTCGGAATACCATTTACTGATTAATACAATGTGGGCAAGAGCCAGAGAGTTGGCCTTAGGTTCTGTTTCCAATTTGTTCACTTGGTGAAATCAGCTACCACCCACTTAAAACAATTCAAATAAAAAGAGGTCTGGGGATGCACTTCTATGTTAGAGCACATATCTGGCATATACAAGACCCTGGGTTCCATCCCAAGTGTGCGCATACACATACACACACACACACACTTAAAAAAATCAATATTGTTTGTCCAGTATTACTAAGCTTTTTGTCAATGATCCAGCAATCGTCCCTGAAGTGGTATTTCCATCACAGCTGAACCCCCATCCTGCTGCCTAAACTAGTTGGGGGAAAGAGAAGAGACAAGGTATGTAAGGAAATTCTCCCTACATGTCTGGTCCTGCACCACCCCTATCCTCACCCCCATCTTCAAATGAAAGTAGAACTAGATCATTGAAAGTAGCTCCAGTTGGAAGGGAGCAAGTGGCTCTTTCAAATGAGTCTGAGATTTGGTGACATTTTTATAGACTACACACCTTCTGTTACATATACATAAAAACACTATTTTGAACATGTGATTTCTCACCTTGACTCCAACCTCCATTCCCCAGTGCACACCCTGAAGTGCATAGTTCCCTGGATCTGTCTTCCATAGAATGGTGGCTGGGCTGGAAAGATTAAAGTCTACTTTCTGATGATCTTCCTGCTCCTGTTCCCAGCCTACTGGCTTCGCTTTAGCAATTTGTGTGTGTAAATTTTATTTGTGCATGTGCCTGTGTTTTTTGGTAGAGGGAAGAGAGTTGAAGAATAGGAGGTAGGAGGCTGCATTAAACACTGGTCTGGGACCAGTTCCCAGAGTGATTTAAGCCAGGGCTCAGCAAACTATTTCTACAAACGGCCAGATAGTAAATATTTGAGGCTGCACAAACCATATGGTTGGTCTTTGTTGCAACTATTCAACTCTGCCATTATGGCATGACAGCAGCCACAGACAATATGCAAATGGATGAACATGCATGTGTTCCAATAAAATGGTATTGATAAAGATAGTTGGTGAGCTGGGCATGGTGGCGCACACTTGTAATCCTGTCGTGGGATAACACGGTCCCACTCATGGGTCCTTGGCCTCAGTGATAAAAAGAATTTTAACACGTGCCAGTCGGGGACAAAAGGCAGGTATTTATTCAGGGAAACAAGGGACTGGGAAAACAGGTAAGCGGAGATCTTCTGAGTCCAGGAGCAGGAGGGCAAGAGAGAGAGTCCTTGCCTCCTCAGTCCTTATATCCGAGGGAGTTGGCCTAGAAGTCCGGAACACAGGTATAGGTGGTCGTCCAAAAGAGGGTGGGCACAGGTAAAGTTGGATCCTCCTCTTCCTCGGGTTTCAAGATGGATCTGAGCTTGGCTGTGAATCTCAGGTGTCCTTGGCCCTGAATCTCAGGTGGGGGCAGGGCCTCAGGGGATTATGGTGTGGGACCTCCTAAGAAACTTCCAAGGGGTGGAGTTAGCTTAAAACTCTCCAGAATTTAAAACTATATTTTTCCTTTTCCTCCCAGTGTCTCCTTCCTATCTAAATTTTATTCCTTCTCTTCTACCTCATCAATCCCAGTGCTTGGGAGGCTGAGATTGGAGGATCTGGGTTCGCGGCCAGCCTCAGATGCTTAGTGAGGCTCTTTGGAGCTTAGTGAAACCCTGTTTCAAAATAAAGAATAAAAAATAGGACTAGGGTTGTAGCTCAGAGGTAGAATGCTCCTGAGTTCAATCCCCAGTACTAAAAAAATAAATAAATAAAAGTTAGTGAGCTGGATTTGGTGTGAGGGCTGTAGTTTGCCAACTCCTAGTGGAAAGGCTGAAGATCATGAATATATGACCATTGTTTGAGTCTCCTGAGTTAAGGGTCTCACAGATTCACAGGTCATAATTATGAACTCAACTAGCTACTACCCAGACATAGAAGTGCAAGCTGCACTAAAGAAGGATTCAGGGGATTAGGCCCAGAGTAGAAGATTGCTCCATCATCTTTTTCTTCTACTTTCTAAAAATATAATGCATTTTTGTTTGGGGAAGAAGGTAGAGGAAAGAGGACGACAGGGAGGTTTCTGGTGAGTTGGATTCTAGTTAGCTGAGGCCTGTCTGACTTCATGTTAGCAGCAGAACAAGCTTACTTACTAGCCCTAGTTAAGGCTTAGCTTTGGAAGGGTCAGCAGATTTGCCTCTCCATGTCTAGGTTCCTGAATGGCTTGATAATACTCTTTTGTGTGTGTGGTGTGTGTGTGTGTGTATGTGGTATTAGGTATTGAACCCAGGGTCATTCTACCTCTGAACTATACTCCCAGTCTTTACTTTTGAAACAGGATCTTGCTAGGTTGCTGATAATCTTGCCAAGTTGTTGAGGCTGGCCTTGAACCTGTGCTCCTCCTGTCTCAGCCTCCCATGTATTGGAATTATAGGCATGTGCCACCACTCCTGGCTAGCTGCTGTCTTTTGAAAGCAGTTTTGAGGCCACACTTGGATTGAATGGGGAAGTGAGCATGCTCAATTAGTGAAGCCTTTTGTGGGCAGGCGAGGAGTGAGAGTGTTGGCCCTACTCCAAGCCTGGGGATCTGGGAAGGATATCTAAGAAATGAAGACAACTTGCTGAGTCTTATCTGCTGGCACCTGGCTGGCTAGCAGAGATATTCCTTCCAACATCTGAGTAAGTCAGATGATTCATTGGGAAGGTGGCCCACTGAAAGCCAATGTTACCTAGATAGTATAGAGCATATCCCTGCCTAGTATGCCCAGAAGAGTGAAATTGCCTCTGTCGTTCATCATGTATATTCATTGGGCATTTCCTACCTGCCCAGTATTGAGTTGGCTCTGAGAGGGCTCCACAGAGATGGGTAAAGGAGGGTCCTAGCTACAAAGTTTTTTCCAATCTAATGGGAGAGACCTATATGAAATTAATCCCTATACTGTAAAGGAGATTGGGGCAAATCCTTTAAGAACACATTAGAGAAAACACCATGAGAGCAAAGAGGAAAGAAATGAGCTTTAATTTACAAGTGATAAGGTTGGAGCCTCAAGGGAAGATCAAGGAAGTCTCTGTGGAGGAGTTGGCCTATGAGCCAGGCCTTCAAGGATGACATAGAATTTTAGGTGTGGAGAGGATGTTGAGGAACAGCTTCCTTAAAGATCTCCCTGCACCAGGTACAGTGGTACATGCCTGTAATTCCAGTGCTTGAGAGCCTGAGACAAGAGGATTGCAGGTTTGACACCAGTCTCAGCAACTTAGCAAGACTCTGTTTCAAAATAAAAATAAAAGGGGTTGAGGGTGTAGCTCAGTGGTGCAATGTATCTGCGTTCAGTCTCCAGTATCGAAAAAAAAAAGGCTGTGGCATTTCAGGAGGGAAGAGGGAGTCATGAGGAACAGCAGGAAAGATGGCAGGACCAGTGGACTGCAGAATGCAGTGGGGCAAAGAACTGTTGCAGCCATGGTTAGAGGGAGTGAGCAGGGAAGTGGTAGCGATGACTAAAGAGGGAAAGCGTGGCTTTGAGATTAGGGAGGGGCTGCAGTGTCCCTAATTACAAGGTCTCAGATGCCACTCTGAGGATGAGTGGCTGAGCTGGCCACAGGACAAGACTGTGGAGGAGGGGGGGCAAGAACTATGACAACAGGATCCTGGAAGGTTCATCTCGGCTCATGTAGAAATTATTAAGGAATATGACAGGAGCAGGGCATGGTGACACATGCCTGTAATCCCAGGACTTGGGAGGCTGAGACAGGAGGATCACAGGTTCAAGGCCAGCTTCAGCAACTTAGCAAGACCCTCATCAACTTAGCAAGAATTTGTTTCAAAATTAAAAGAAAAAAAAAGTTTCCCTGCCTGTGGTCTAGGGGTTTGCAATCTTATTATACACATCAACACACTGGAGGAACACAGTATGTCCCATCTGTTCATCTGCCAAATATGAGCACATATGTGTGCCTGATTGTAACTCAGAGGCTCCACTACAGTGGTGCTTATGTGGCTTAGCCTCTCTTCTAGATGAAAATCTCCACTCCAGTCTCACATTGTGCCAACCCACCCTCATGCTGCAGCCAGAGCCTGCTTGCTTGCTTGCTTTAGCTTTTTTGTTGTTGTTTTTTGTATGTTACTGGGGATTGAACCCAGAGGCATTCTACCTTTGAGCTACACCCCCAGTCCGATTTTATTTGTTATTTGGAAACAGGGTCTCGCTAGATTGATGAGACTCTCACTACTTGCTAAGACTGTCTCAAACCTGTGATCCTCCTGTCTCAGCCTCCCAAGTACAGGAATTACAGGTGTGCTTGTTTTAGTTTTAATTTCTAAGCATTTTATTTATTTTCAATAAACAATGCATGCAAATGATCCAAAAGATGAAAAAGAATATGAATAAAAAGTAAGTTTTCTTCCTTAATCCTATCTTGTTTAATCATTTTTTTTGCGGTACTGGGGATTGAACTCAGGGGCATTCTACCTCCGAGCTATACCCCCAGCCCTATTTTTTATTCTTTATTTGGAAACCGAGTCTCAATAAGTTGCGGAGTGTCTCACTAGGTAGCTGAGGCTGGCCGCGAACCCGGATCCTCCGGTCTCAGTCTCCCAAATGCTGGGATTACAAGCGTGCGCCACCATGCCCGGCTTGTTTAATCATTTTTTTTTTTTTTGCGGTACTGGGGATTGAACTCAGGGGCATTCTACCTCCGAGCTACACCCCCAGTCCTATTTTTTATTCTTTATTTTGAAACCGAGTCTCACTAAGTTGCAGAGTGCCTCACTAGGTAGCTGAGGCTGGCCGCGAACCCAGATCCTCCGGTCTCAGCCTCCTGAATGCTGGGATTACAAGCGTGCGCCACCATGCCCGGCTTGTTTAATCATTTTTAAGAGTTACATGTGTATTTTGTTAGGAATCCAAATAAATGCAAGAAAATTTATACATATTATTACAAATGGTATATCACATATCGTCAGCACCTTGATTCATGCATTTTAGAGATGTTTTTCCATAAATACATGAGATTAGCCATTTTATAGCTTCATATTATTCCTTTGTGTGGATTATCAAAGGTAAGTGGTACACACCTGTAATCTCATTACTTGGGAGGCTGAGATGGGAGGATGGCAGGTTTGAGAACTGCCTCAGCAACTTAGAGGGACTTGCAGCAATCTAGTGAAACCTTGTTTCAAAACAAAAAATAAAAAGGGTTGGGAGTGTGGCTCTGGGTCCAATCCCCACTAATAAACACACACAAACACACACACATACACACACACATACGAGTAATGTGGTTTTGTTCTGGTGCTGGGAATTGAACTGAAGGCCTTATGCATGCTAAGTGCATGTTTTTCCACTCAACTACCCTGGGCCCAAGGAGTAGTGTTCTTAAAGTGTGGCCTAAGGATAACCACTATTGGAACCTTTTTGGAATTTTGTTTAAAATGCAGACTCCTGAGCCTCTTCTTAGAGCTAAGGAACTAGACTCTGTAAATGTATTAGGTCATGAAACAATTCCAATACACACTAAAGAATACCACAACGTAAGGAGGCATCAATGGATTCTTTAAAAAAAAAAAAACCCTGAAGTATCAACTTCCAACTAGAGTATTGAATATAATATATAATTTAGGGCAAGTACAAAATGGAAATAAGATTCTTCCAACTCCTGACAATTCGACCTACTTGGCAAAAGTACAACCAGGTGATTATGTCTTACTCAAATCCTGGAAAAAGGACTCACCCACAGATCAGCTTCTCCCCAAAATGGAAGGGCCCCTTTCAAGTTCTTCTTAACACTCCCACAGCTGTTAAACTACAGGGACACAATTCCTGGATTCATATGTCTAGAATTAAACCTGTCCCTCTTGAGGCTTCGCAGGACCAAGACCCTAAAATCGGCAATAAGCCTCCAGATGCCAAAGAGACCTGAGAACGCTACTCCTGTGAGCCTCTAAAAAAGACTTAAAAGTACTATTCAAGAAGATTGGATCAGGGTAAGTTTTATTCTCGTGCTTCATTATGCCTATCTTGACTAAACTTATTTGTCTCCTAATCTTTTTTTTTTTTTTTTTTTTTTTTGCGGTACTGAGGATTGAACTCAGGGGCATTCTACCTCCAAGCTACGCCCCCGGTCCTATTTTTTATTCTTTATTTGGAAACCGGGTCTCAGTAAGTTGCGGAGTGCCTCACTAAGTAGCTGAGGCTGGCCGCGAACCCAGATCCTCAGGTCTCAGCCTCCCTAATGCTGGGATTACAAGTGTCTCCTAATCTTTACATCATTCTCCCAGGTAAAAGCAAACTTTTTCCTGGATTGGTTACAACAGTATAACCCAGATTCTGAAAAAAGTACCTGTTGGATTTGGGGGCCAACACCCACTTCCAGTCCATCCACATTACCTTGGTGGATGTTTTCCTTTCGAGAAAGTGATTGGTTAATATCTGGAGGGGATAAATCTTTCCTTTTCTTGGCTGGTATATCTTGCCTCAGTATACTTTTCTGTTGTTTAGCTTGCTGTTGCCTAAGACTAATATCTGCATATTTATGCCTTCTATTCCAGAACATCAGAGGATGATGGTTCAGCAGCCAACAAAAAGGCCTGACCTCCCTACGTCTCCTTCAGATCAGTTAGGGGGAGACTTTCAGTCCCTGGATAGGCAGGGTCAATGTCCCCTTGTCAGCTTCGAAGAAATTACAGAAGTCGGACCTTCATCCTTCTGCAACCCCTTAAGATTAAGGGACCAAAAGTCTCGGGGGGGGGGAATGATGAGGTAGAGTAGAAGGAATAAAATTTAGGCAGAAAGGAGACATTGGGAAGGAAAGGAAAAAGTATAGTTTTAAAATCTGGAGTTTGTAAGCTAACTCCACCCTATAGGGTGTGCCCAGGTAGAAGATTCATTTGGGCCCACACCCTTAATCCGAGGAATCCCTGCCCCACCTGAGACTCCTGAGGTCCAGGAGGACAAAGGTCATATCTCAGCCAGCAACCTCCCATCTTTTGAAAACCTGAGAGAGGGGAGGTCCGGACTTCTTCTGTGCCCACCCCTTCTTGGAACGACTGCCTATACCTGAGAAGAGGAGGTCCAGACTGCTTCTGTGCCAACCCCCTCTTGAAAATCTATATAAGGACTAGAGGAAAAGATTCTCTCTTGCCCTCCTGCTCGCGTGGCCCGGAAGATCTCCGCTTACCTGCTTCCCCCAAGTCCCTTGTTTCCTGAATAAATTCCTGCCTTTTGTTCCTGAAAAATAAATAAATTAATTAATTAAAAAACCCTGAAGTATCAACTTCCAACTAGAGTATTGAATATAATATATAATATATTTGTATATATATGTATATATGTGTGTATAGTATTATATTTAAAAAACATGTTTATATATATTTAAAAACACACCTATATATGTATGTGTATATTACTATATATATACATATATATATATATATATATATTTTTTTTTTTTTTTTTTTTGCAGAGGTGGGGATGGAACCCAGGGCTGCACATGCAGTAGTCAAGGGCTCTACCACTGAGCTACAATACCACCCCCTAGAGAATTTGAATTCTGAAAGGAAAATTTGAAGAAGGATTCATGATTCAAATAGACCTATAAAGATGGAGTGACTAAGGGGAGAAGTGACACTTGTGCAGAGATCTCTCAAATGATATCATGTGGTCAGCCAATTATAGCACATCCTTGTGTGTGTGTGTGTGTGTGTGCGCGCGCGTGTGCGCATGAATGGGAGTGCAGGCATGTGCATGTGTATGGAGGTGGATAATCACAGGTGTATCTGTCTTTACCTTTTTTTTTTTCTTGCGGTACTGGGGATGGAACCTGGGGGCATTCTACCTCTGAGCTACACCCCCAGCCCTATTTTTTATTCATTTTTTGAAACAGGGTCTCACTAAGTTGCCGAGTGCCTCACTAAGTAGCTGAGGCTGGCCTCGAACCTGGATTCTCCAGTCTCCGCCTCCCAAATGCTGGGATTACGAGCGTGCGCCACCATGCCCAGCTTGTCTTTACTTTTTTTTGATATGTAGATTTAAAAAAAACCTTTTCAATCCTCTCTCTTGCACTTCTTTCATTAAAATATAAGTGAAACACATCTTCGCTTGAAGAGGAAAAGTGCTGTTGAAAGGCAAAGTGGCTCATTTAGTCGAGCCCTGAATCCCATTGGAATAGGCAGCTTATAAAGGAGATTTGATTAGCATTTGATTTTTTCACCAAAGATTGTGCTAAGGGGAAACGGTCACTGGGGTGTTAAGACCTCGGCTCTTGCTCTCTGGGGGCCACGGCCAATCTTTCAGATTGGTGACACTTTCACCTCATTTAGGCAGCCTCCCCCAGAGGATGTACTGACTTCCTTTGTTGATCAATGTCTACTGTTTCTTCCCATGAAATGCAGTGTGACCTAGCTAATCTCCTAGAGTAGTCTCTTTTTAGTTATTTCTCTCTATTTTATATTGGTGATTGAACCCAGGTGCATTCTAGGTACACCCCCATTCTTGTAATACCCCCAGCCCTATTTTATTTTGTATTGGAAACAAGGTCTCGTTAAGTTTCTGAGACTGCCTTGAACTTGCAATTCTTCTATCTCAGCCTCCCAAGTTTCAGT
Source organism: Graphiurus murinus (assembly GCA_004027655.1). Taxonomy (NCBI): domain Eukaryota; kingdom Metazoa; phylum Chordata; class Mammalia; order Rodentia; family Gliridae; genus Graphiurus; species Graphiurus murinus. The sequence goes on from PVLC010003091.1 coordinate 35,970, forward strand.
CTACAACTTGGGACTTCAGCAGGGAGGAGTTAAGAAGCTGAGCTAAGAAGTAGACTGTGGCCTGGAATATGAGGGATGCTTTGAGAGGGAAAGTTAGGAGCAGCTGGCAAGAGACATTAGTAGAGGACAGAGATCCATTTAAATAAAAAATTTGAGTCCCTAAACTTTAGACCTAGTACACTAGAATCCCTGTGGCTTCTGCCTTGACAAGCTCCCCCAGATAACTGTGATACATGCCAAAATTTAGTACACCGCACTGGGTCTGAGTTAAGAATCTGCTAGAGGATTTCCTTCTGTGTTAACTGATAGGATCCTGCAGTTCACATGGGAGTTCTTTCCAATGGAAACAGTGAGCTCAGGGGAGTGCAAGACACTGGTTTCCATCATGTGGGCCTAGCATGTCTCCAGGAAATGAGGCAGACACTATTTTTTTATCCTATATCCATTTGTATTAGGGAACATGCTGGCAAGTCAGGTAGACTTGGAAGATGAGAGAATATAATAGTACGGCCCAAGAGCTAGCCAGTAGATTGTCTATATACATACAGTCTATCTGAACCCTCTAAAATCTAAACATGGGCTAAAAACCGAGGGTGGGCAGTCTGCTGCTGCTCAGGGGGGAAAGGAGGTTCAGGTGAAGCAAAGCCTGCTTAATAACAGACCATCTGGCCATGGCAGCCTGCCTGGGTTCTGGCAGGCTGAAAGTGAGAGGGTGAAAGGCATCCTTTCCTCAGCTCCATTCCCCAGTTGGGGCTCCCCAGCTCCCTCAACAGCTCCCCAGAGGATTTGGGGAGCTGCCTGGCTCTCTAGTGCAGGCCCCTTTCTGCCCTGCTAAATTTCAGCTAGTAACCATTCTTCATTGTTTTTATTTTTTAGTACTGGGGATTGAACCCAAGAACATTCTACATCTGAACTAAACCCCCAGCCCCTTTTATTTCTTTATTTTGAAACAAAGTCTAAGTTGTCCTCGAACCTGTGATCCTCTTGTCTCAGCTCATGTATTGGAATCACAGGTGTGTGCCACTGTGCCTGGCATAATAAGCAATCTTTAAGAGCTGGAAGGGCAGCTGTCCTGGAGGGGCTGCATGTACTCCTCCTGTTGGGAGGTTACAGGAGCCACAGCAGGGGAGAAGGCTTAGTATACACATAGAAGATGGAAGACTCCACCCAAGAGCCACTGTTAGGTCTTTGCAGCAAGAGAGGTATCCCATGGTTAGTTTCTTGGAACAACAGTGCACGGTGAGGTGGTCACATTTGGGATAGGGTCTACTTTGCTGCCCAAGAACTCAACTCAGCTATCAGTCCCAGGAGGAGTCACTGGACCCCAGTGGACTCAACAAGGATAAATAAACAAGCATGGACTGCTCTCCAAATGAGACCTCCAATTTACTAATTCTAGTTATCTGCAGCAGTACATATTCCCTACTTGATGTGGCTTAGATGGGTGGCTAACTTCCCCTAATTCCCAACTCCAAAACATTTCATGAAGTACTGGAGATACTTCTTTGAATTAAGGCATACATTCTCTCTCTCTCTCTCTCTCTCTCTCTCTCTCTCTCTCTCTATCTCTCTATCTCCCCCCAACTCTTTGACTCTCTCTTTCCCTCTCTCTTTCTCTCTCTAGCTCACTCTCAAGTTCTTTCTCTTTCTTTTTCTGGTGCTGGGGATCAAACCCAGGGACTCTTGTATGCTAAGTAAGCTCTCTATCACTGACTGGCTGAAAATTGGCTCTTAGCTCTTCGAGGTGAAGGGATTTTAGATATTACAGTGACATGCAGCTTTCCAAAGGTCAACAGAATATACTAGATTTCCACTACATGTGTGCTATTAAATTTTTATGGGGAAAGGGGATTAGAAGGGAAATGCCTTAAAATGCTCCTTAGTGAAGCAATAATAAAAATAAGGTTGAGAAATCCTGGGCTGGTGAGGGGGAGGGTAAAGAACCTTTAACTCTAAGGCCAAATTCTATCCTCATTCTGTTTATTTTCAGCTTGGTCTTCTGTTTCTCGGGTCATTGCTGTACTAAGCCAGAAAATAACATTTCCTTAGGCAGACTGCCCTAGCTGAGTCATTTAGAGGACAACAGAGGTTGAGGGATGGAGAGCGGTTGAAGATTTGTGAAGGGTGGCTGCCTAATAACCCAATTAGAATTTCAAAGGCAGAAGCCTAACGCCTAAATTCATTTAGGAAGGCGGCTTATCTTGCTAAAACTCACCCTCAGATTCTCAGAATTTATAGTGTCTCTTTCTTTCTGTCTCCAATTATACGAGAGTGCTTTATATCAAAGAAGGGCTCTGAATGATCTTTGCTATGGGCTGGTGATACCAGATAACAAAAGGGCTTCCCATCATTCAGTCAGGTGTTGATCTTCTCCCTGAATGTTCTTTACTTCTGATTCCTTTACTGAAACTTGGCTCCCTGAGCAGATCTCTTTAGTGAAGGTGGCTTATACCCTCACTACCTGCCATCCTCCAAATCAGAGGATGGGTAAGTGATCTCCCTGCACTCCAGCACTTCTTCCAGACCCCTACTCTTGCATTTTCACATTGAAGACTCTACTCCCAATGCTAGGTAGTTAGTAAGACAGGAGCAGATAGGGTAGAACCAGAAGGAGACCTAAAGTACTTGAGGGAAGAAATTAAAACAGATTCTTTTAAATGAAAATAGCTATGGTTAGAAAACTATAGGTATCAGAAGGCTAAGCCCTCCTGCAGAGCCTCACTTAGACTCCCTCTTGGTGGGAAGGGGCGGATACAATGCAGAGTCATGAAGGTGTGACTTGGAATAGGCAATGACCAACCCAAATGAAATAAGCATGAGGAGGGAGGTGTCTAGAGGAAATATAAGATTCAACATGTGGAAAACTCCATGCCATTTTCAACCTCGGAAAATGGTCAGTTTCAGACGCTGTTCCCTGGAATGTAAACTCCCTTATCATGACTTTCCTTACAGAGTGCCATCTCTTCTCTGAATAAACCTCTTATATTCTCTCGTTTGCGCCTTTTTGTGTGAGTGCTCTCCATGCAGAAAAGCAAGGATTGAAGGCTGTTGAATAATATTCATACTGAGGATAAACTTCACCCAGTAACATTTTGAAATTCCTCTGGTCAGTAATACTACATTTCCCCCTTGTGTATTAAGGTTGTCTACTGAAGTTCCTTCATTCAGTGAATACACATAGGCACCTGCCTCTCTGCCTTCTGCTCTGTCCCAAGTCCTGTCATCTTTCTGCATCTCCACTCAGTACTCTTCAAAACCTTCCAATGGCTTCCCATGACTCCTGGGATAAAGTCCATACTCCCAACCATGGCCTTGTCTGGTCTGGCTTCTTCATACCTCTGGTCTCTCTTCTAGGGTTCTTTCTTTTCTAACTCTCCTCTAGCCACATTGGACAACCTATGAGTCCCTGGAATCATGAAGCTCATGCCCTCCACTATGAAAGTTTTCTCCCCATTATTGCTAGAATAGCTACCTCTCATCCTTTTAGTTCACTGCCAAAGCATCACTTCAGAGGCATTCTTTGCTTGTCCTATATAAAAATAACCCCCTGCCTCCACTCCATCCAGCCACATTCTTTCATGTTATTCTATTTTATTATTTCCATAGCACATATCACATTGTTAGATGATCTTGTCTGTTTACTTGTTTATTGTCTGTCTCCTCCAACTTGAATGTGCTAAGAAAAAAGTCTTTAGTTTGTCTTGCTCATTTCTGTGTTCCTAGCATCTAGAATAATGCCCCGCACATAGCAAGTATGGCAGGCACTTTCTGTGGTGGCTCCCAGTGATCTCTGCTTCTTATTATCCATGCCTTTGTATAATCCCCCTTTCTCTAGTGTGGGCTAGACTCTGACTTGCTTCTGGCAAATAGAATGTAGCAGAACTAGCCAGGTGTGGTGGTGCACGCTTGTAATCCCAGTATTTGGGAGGCTGAGACCGGAGGATCCAGGTTCGCGGCCAGCCTCAGCTACCTAGTGAGGCTCTCCACAACTTAGTGAGACCGGGTTTCAAAGTAAAAAATAAAAAAAATAGGGCTGGGGGTGTAGCTCGGAGGTAGAATGCCCCTGGGTTCAACCCCTGGTACCGCAAAAAAAAAAAAAAAAAAAAAAAAAAAGAATGTAGCAGAACCGATGGATGTCACTTGGGAGATTAAGTTACCAAAAGACTATGGGTTCCATTTTGAATGTCCTTTGTAACATTTCTTGCTTACTCACTTTGAGGGAAGCCAACTGCCATGTTGTGAGCTGCTATGTGTAAAGGCCCAGGTAGCAGAGAACTGAGGTCAATTATCAATACCCAGAAAGGTCCCCTCCCCCAAGACCTGCCACAGGTATATGAGTGAGCTTGGAGGTGGATTGGAAGTGGATCCTCTTTTGATCAAACCTTGAGACGTAGCTCTGGCCAATAACTTGATTGCAAGCCTAGTGTAGTGGCACACACCTATAATTCCAGTACTTGAGAAGCTAAGATAGGAAGATCACAGGTTCAAGGACAGCCTCAACAATTTAGCAAGACCCTATTTCAAAATAAAAAATAAAGAACCAAGTGTAGAGGCACATGCCTGTAATCTTAGTACTTGGGAAGCTAAGACAGGCGGATCAAAGGTTCAAGGCCAGCCTCAGCAATTTAGAGAGGCCCTCAGCAACCTAGTGAGACCCTGTTTCAAAGCAAAATATAAAAAGGGCTGGGGGTATATCTCAGAGGTTGAATGCCTCTGAACTCAATCCCCAGTATCCCCCCCCCCCACAAAATATAATAAATAAATAAAATAAAAAATAGAAAAGATTTGGGCCTGTACCTCAGAAGTAGAATGTCTCTGGGTTCAATCCCTAGTACCAACAATAATAATAATGATAATAACTTGATTGCAGTCTTGATAGATGCTGGGACAGAGGCATCCAACTAAGCCATACTGAAATTCCTGATTCACAGATACTATAAGATAATAAGTATTTGTTGTTTGGGGTTTCTGTATTTTGTCCAATAGAAATAAATAGC